>JABJVR010002022.1:0-18112 GCA_025773905.1 Chitala chitala
GGAAACCGGAGCACCCGGAGAAAACCCACCAAGCACAGGGAGAACATGCAAACTCCACGCACACAGACCCAAGGCTGTTTTATTTGTGAGGTTTGGACAAATGTCCACCCAAAAGGAGTACTACCTCTAGATCATCCTCCTTCTTCCTTTTGTGATTGGCCTCTCCTTCATCCTCATCCTCCTCATCTTCCTCAATAATCCCTTCCACTATGCTCTTGGAGACTCCGGGACTGCTCACAGGCTCCTCACACCTGTTGTGAAGATGGGCCCGGTTGTACAGTAATAGTGTCTTTTAAACACCCCCCCCGTCCACACAAACCTCCATCCCCTCCTTCACAGGCTACTCTGACTTACTTCTTGATTTGTCCGACCATGGAGACACGTGCAGACTCAATGTTTCTGATCTGACCACTTTTCACACTGAAAGAAAAAAAAAAACGTCTGGTCGGCAATGGCTGACAAACTCGTGGTTTCTTTTTTAACCCCGAAATAAAATAAACAGAGACAGTGTAGAACACCAAGAAAGAGTTAACTCAAGCTAAGTAAAAGAGCTTCTCTGGGTTTTGTGTGACACACCTGTACCCTGAGATTTCATTCCAACTCACCTCCACTCGATGGCATTCTCCACTGACTTGAAAGTTTTTGGTCGACTCCTCAAAAAATTTTGCATGCTGTTCAAGGCATCCATAGCTGTACCTGAGCATCGAAACAGGACAGAACAAGAACTAGCAACAGATTCACCCTACAGGGTAACGGGAGACACTGATAACCGAAGACTCCAGAAACAAAAGTAGTAAAACTGAGTATTTGGTCAAGTGTTAAAGACAAAAACTTGCACGGATCACACAAAGCCTTCGTGCCCTAAACAATTTGACACAGAAGTTACCTTCAACCACATCAATCACGCAAAGGCCTATTAAAGATGGCACGTGATTGGCTGCCGCTGTGTGAACTGCTATGGCCCCTCCCATGCTGTGGCCAATAATCATGATGGGCGGAGCGTTTTCCCCATAAAGCACTTCAACCACCTTCCCAACATCCCTGGAAGAGACAGATCACATTGGTTCAGCAAACATGCCACAGACCTGCATCATCATCATCATCAGTGTATGATGAGCTGAGCAGAAGCCAGGCACAAACAGCCTTGCTGCTTCATGCTCCCCTACTGTCTTTCGGTATAAACAAGGCTATTATTGGTTGTAATGACGTTTCCTTAAGCAGACCTCAGGGTGCATCCGCAGCAGATGTCTAAAAGGGACAGCCGTCAAAGTCATTATCCTCTGCAAAATTTAGTGCCAGATGCACACTGATAACCATAAGGGCTTTCCAAACGAATGAGGAGAAAAAGTACATAAATATCGTGAACTGAAATGATGTTGTGAACAGCTCACTTGGCCATGGTCTCTGCAGAGAGGTCTTCAGAGTTTTTGACCTTTGTGTCTCCTGTGAAAGACAGCACACATAAAATTAATAAACCTCTTCTTGAATCCATGGAGACAAGTTAACAGGGCCACGTGTGCATTATCTGTTCTTTCCATGGATGGCATTTATCCACCTCTTGGCAAAACGCAGCATACAACCTCCAGTGATGAAAAGTCCTCCATTTACACTCAAAACTGTTTATCTAAAACGTGCACTTCAACATCACAGTGAAAGAATACAGGTCGATGCTGATATGCATAATGAACTCAGAGCTCCTGTAAAACTACGACCGTTCATCAAATTTCTGAGGGAGCTACACGCAGTGGTCCCACCCTCCAACACAACTGTACCATTATCGGTACTGTCTAAAATGAAGACAGGCAGGCATGTTGGTGAAGGGGGGGATTCGCTTCCATCATATCCATCCAAAACTAAGAGCACACAAAAAAGGCAGGGGAGCAATGAGAAGACTGTGTTTCTCACCATGTCCCCTAAGGTCCAACGCCACCACCCTGCAGCTGATTCGACTGCAGATCACAGCCTGGAGACACATGGAAAAGAGAAGACAGCGTGTTACACCCACGTTTGTGCCAATACAAACAAACAGACATATTTTTGGCTTCTGTTTTCCTGCCTCATCAGTCCCCCTGCAGGGGTCTGACGCCATATTCTTCACACAGGTCACATATAGGACTACACAAAGCCTCGGTCTCTAACTGCCAAAGAATGTACTTAACATTACACGTCTGCCAGGTATTCTCCCTCAAAATTTTATATGCTGTACAGTCCATTAATACTATTTAGCAGAAGGGGGGGTACAAAATATTTAACAGACATACATAAGCGGGCAAAGCAACAGCACGATAAGGGACGCAGGCTTGAAGGCATGCTTACATCAACACATTTCACAGTGGATCCTCACTGTCTGTCCAAAAATAGCCAGCGGTTGCTTTTGACAGCAAAGCACTTCCCTAGCCGCCCGTCACTGCCAGCAGCAGCCTGTTGCACACGCCTCGCACTCCCCACGGGTTAGTTTTTGCCCCCAAAACCATCAGTTTGCTCCTTTAAGGATAACAAGAGTGCGACTCACCGTGAACACGGCCCAGGAGAGGGCAGAGTGTCCGCCGCCGTGTAAAAGCAGGAGAACGGGCCCCCGGGACCCGCTGCTGTAAACCCGGAAAGTGTGCGGAGGTTGTCAAGGTTACCAACGGAGCAGAAGCTCGCACTGCCTCAGGGCGTGCTGTTGCTGAAAGCACACACGTGTTCAAGCGAGACACAACCGACGACACTGCACAGTACACGCAATAAAGGATATGTCCCTTCCACTGTCAGCCTGCACCTCTACGTCTTCCATTGCTTCAAAATACTTATTCCAGGGCAGTGGGGAAAAGTCTCTCTTCCTCCCAGGTCTGTAATGCAGGTAAAGACTGTAGTCAGGTATGGACACGTTGCAAGGCTGAGCTTTAGAAACGGGTGGCCATTCTTCAACTGGAACGCAGTATATCATGGTGGAAGCGTTTCCACAACACCATCCCAAAGCTCAAGAGCCGCAGTGATTACTGTGCATGTCCTGTTTATTTACACACCAAGGAAACTGTGTTTATAAAATATTCACATATGCACAGCAAAGACACACAAAACATTTATCAGGTCAGGTTACAAAACTGCCTATACTGGGATCATTTGCAAATACAGCCTTTAAGCATAACCACAAAATCTAGACCAGGTTACGTAGTCTAAAGACACTGTGTCTCAAAACTATCACCAGGGGATAATAATGATCAATCCAGGGTAACATACAAAGTATCAGTTATGGCGCAGCGGTGCTAAGTGTTTCATGACGACACGAGCCAGGACGGAGGCTAAAACAAACAGTGACGATGCACACAGATTCAGCTATTTTATTAACTTCGAGCACTTACTGCATTTAACCAGCTATCCCAGGTGATAAAGTGCTAAACTGTGCTTATGGTTTAAAATTACAACGCATTGATTCGCAATAGTTATATTCATTTGTAACAAGAAAAAATAAATCAAGACAATATATTTAAAATGTCAATACCGTTACCAATCAGCTGTACCCAAATGAACTCACCCCATTCTCATTTTAGATCCCGACTGCAGACCCCCTGGCATCGGTGGTCTAGACGACAACAAACTTAGATGCAACTGTTTCTCCATTACTTGTTATTCAAAAAATTAGCTATACGATAACGAAATTTACTCTCCCTCCGCAGCACTGCAATTTGCACTGAACAGGAGAAATTGTTAGTAGCTTAACTTGCAGGGGAGATGACAGAATGTTCCGTATACAGCCGACGTCCCATCCCACAACGTTGTGATAGCGCGGAATTCTGGGAGCTGTATTAAGTCAGTGGCAAAACGTCCGTTGAAACAAACGGACCGCACACTTAATAAACTACAACTCCCAGAGTGCTTTGCAAAACAACCTGTTGAAAATATGACGAATTGTAAAGGTGACGTAATCTTTTTTTTGCTTGTGAATAACGGAGGAGGGGGCTCTAATTGTAGAACATCAGTTTGACCTAAGCAGCATTTTTTTTGTTCGATTGATAGTATACTCGAACATCGAATAAAAAAATAACTCTAATTAAGGACGAGTGTAAGGTCAAGTTTCGTCAATATGAAACCAAAGCCAAAGATTAAGAACGAGAAACAATGCATAATAATCGTGCTTATCTGCTAAAACTAGTTGCCGTGGAAGACAACTGTTGTCAATAATGCTTTATTCCAGTGTAGCATTTTTCATCTGAAACGAACAGACGTTATCATTTTTAATAACTGAATTACTCCATATCACTCACCAATAAACATACTACGAAAATGTTGCATCCAGTTTTAATATACTGTATGTTCTGCTGTAGGTTAAAACACATTTGCAATATACGGAACATTGTAGAATAATATTCTGCTGGACTGCCCATTTTAAAAAGCCACATCAAGCCAAAATCACTGCAATGCTATTAATAAAACCATTTCACGGGCTGAGCGAAAACACGCCAGCGTGCACACGCTGACTTCTCACTGAGACTGGCGGCTCCAGAGGGGCGTGGTCCTCCCGCGTCCCACAATGCAGCGCGCGGCCAGCGGCGGTTACCGGGCGGGCGGCGGGACGCAGGAAAATGTTGACAGTTACTGCGCTGGTGTGGCTGTGAGAGCTGGCTCCGCTGTTTAAAGGTGGAAGTCCCATTGGTGTGAGCACCATGGCTGTTTATTTTTAACTGTTAATGCGGTAAACAGAATGAAAACTAAAAAAGTGAGATCCTCTAAAGCTGCATCGAAGCGAAAGAAAGGTATGCTGAAAGATTAAGATTCTTTGTTGTCATTATATGAAACGTACAACGAAATTCAACCACTCTGCTTCTGTATTCAGAAGGAATTAAAGATAAATAAAATAATAACTAAAACAAATAATAAATACACATTCGCATCATACTGCGAAAGGTAGCAAGGTAAACCGAGCGCTCAGCCGTTGACGTGTTTGGTTTGTTTATTGTTAGCCTGATGTAGCCGTCTTAGCATCTCTTCTTGGCAATCTAGATAACTATGGATAACAAGTAGCTCTAAACAAGATATCTATTTGGTTGTGCAATTCATATAAGTTATAATGTGATCACTCTAATTTGGTAACATCTAGTGGCGTTAATTTTCATTATACAATACCCTCAGTTATCCCAACAATATTGTTGGCGAAAGAGGTAAAGTGTCACAACTAGTTACATTCGTATGTTTTAATTAGATTTAATGTACTGTATGTGTGTGTGTGTGTGTGTGTGTGTGTGTGTGTGTAATCAGGCATGTTGCTAAACAAACACATTTAAATAACCAAGATTGCTGGTTACACGCGTGTAGAGATTCATTATCCTGAGGGTGACAGTATGTTTCGTTAACGGATGTTTTCTAGTAAAATTTTATGCATTTTTGTATCTTTGCTGTGGCCAAAACTACTAGTTTTCACTGACAGCATTGGCAGTAATTGTTTATAACTTTGTCTTTTGGATAAGTAAAATGGTCTTACCCATGGTCTGTTTGGCAGTCGTCAGTGACGTTACCCCATCCACGAGTTTGCCCCCTCTTGTCGAGGGTCAGCTGCGATGCTTTCTCAGAGTGACGGTCAGCCGAGTCATTTGGACGACTTCAAAGCCCTCCACGTCACCTACGGTGAGACTGCGATGGTGGGGCGAGTCGTCTGGTGGCACGCTTTTTCGCCCACGTGATGGGTCTAGGGTGGAACCAGAGGTCAAGACAACAGCTCGCTTTGCCATCCGCTGTGGACCGAAGCAGTTCACCTCCTATCTGACAGGTGTCTTTTTTGTATATTGTTACGATTTTCTGCAAAGCTCTTTTTACTCTAGCTAACACGTTTATGTGTTGCTTGATGTTGTATGATTGTTTGAATGCAGTGTAAGACTGACACAATCGTGTTTCCCCTCACCCCAAACAGATATGGGTACACTGGTTCTGGAGGTTCTATCCAAACCCGACCATCTGCCTATGGGTCGTGTCCAGATTCCAGGCATAGCCAGACTTTCCTTGTCCCACCCGATCAGTGGGTTTTTCACTCTGGTGTCTCCAGCTTCTGAAAAGTTAGGAGAGCTTCAGGTACATCACAGACTACATAATGACACCTCTTTTCAGTATTTTATTTCAAACTTAAATTGGTTATAAAACAAGCATTTGAGTCTTAATTTGAAAGTATGTTTTTTTTTCTCCTTTCTCAAAATATCACTATTCAGTATCAATCTATTTTTTAAAATTCAAAATAAAATTTTGGTTGAGCATTTGGTTATAATCGTTGAGCTGCAAGGTGACATGGCTGCGATTTAAATGATAAACATCAAGCGTGCAACTGTCTAGATCATCCCTGTGATGCATAAACATTCATCATTCCCAAACATTACGTGTATTTTCCTTTACTGTGATCTTTTATGTTTTATTTTTGACCACCACTACATTATTTTCACTCTTCAGAGAAATGTTGATCTTTTCTCTTAGGTGTCCCTTGCTCTGGAGCCACTAATAGAAGCATATGACAGTAGCAGCTCAATTCCTACCACAGACATGAGTGTTGAAAGCCCATTCCCTGCAGTGACTTCAACCTCAAAGCTTGTGTCACACTCAGACCATGTTGTGGTTCCACCTGTCCCCCATCATCTACCAGCCAGTGTTGGGAAGGATGTGAGAGGGGGCAGCCCTGCAAACACACCTATGTAGGTTGTGCTTTCCTGTATTGACATGTAGGCTTGTACTGGGGCCTCATTATAAGGTCATCAAACAAGAAGGTTAATGTACCATTTTCAAAATTTGAATTATACTTTGTTTTCAGGACGTTGTGATGGTTTGTGATATTGTCTGCAATCGTGGACAGGGAAACTATTAATTTTGGTGCCTTCTTTTTACTTAAGCACTTTTTAATTCGTGTACCTTCATTTCCCCTGCATCATGAGCTAAAGTGTTAACAGCATTTTGGAAAACAGAGTTTTTCTTTTGTTTGTGGCACACCTTATTCCAGAGGTAAAGATCACCTGTACTTCCAAGAAATGAGGAACATCCGGAAGGAGACCCAGTCCTCTGAAATCAGACCCAGAGAGCCCTTGGGGAGCTCAAGACCTTCATCAAAGATGTCTCCCCATCAGGAAGAACATGTGAATCCTGGTGGAGCAGGGACGTCCCCTCATAGAGCTGACGCCGACCACCGCGATTCCAATGACGTTCTCTCAGGTCTAATACCAATGCCTTAAGCACAGATGCTGATGTGAATGAAAATGACAGACAGGGCTTAAACCATCCTCTTTGCTGTCCTTGTTAACATTTAGTGTGTTTGTGCTGAATCTGGCCAGTCGAATCAGGTTTATTCTGTTTCTGAAAATGTGATTTATCCTCTGTCTCTATCTTTTCTCTCCAAGTTCTGCTGGATCGAGGTAACAAGCTACGAAATGCTATGGTGATTTCAGCCATGAAGTCTAATCCGGACCCAGACTTGGTTCTGAAGGATATGCCCCACCCTGTTCCAAAGGAGAACATTGGGGCACTACCTCCAGTGTATGTATATACAGTGTAATCCGTACATTTTGAATACAAATATCTGATACTGTCAGTTTTATCTTCATTTTGAATAAGGCTTTTGTGAATAAGATGGCTGTATGTCATGTTTGAGTATATATAAAAGTGTTGCAAAGCAAGATAATAGATTCATCTTAACAGATGTAGTTTGAAACTGGCAAGGCTCATCAAGAAAAATGCTTCACTGTAGTGTAGCAAAAGCTAATTTTAATGTGTTTCATTTATTTAAGGTCATCAATACGACCTTCAGGGAAGCTGCTTCAGGATGTCTTGGGGTATGACCCAGACCTCTCCTGTCCCCAGCAGTGCCTCCTGTTCCCAGAGTACCTCAAAGACAACTGGTCCCCCAGTACGGAGAACAAGGCTGTTGAGCTTCTCCTTGGAAGGTGATCACTTTCTCTCTTTCAGAGTTTTTAATTACCCATGATGCACACAAAGCACTTGCCTGCACTCATAAGAAGATGGTTGTAAAAGTTGAGAAAAATGTAAACATCTTAGTGTCGTCTTTTATTCAGCCTGAACGGATCAGTTCTACCCATCTTAGATGGGGACAGCCTTCCTGTAGAACTCCTTTCTGGAGCCAGCAGTGTGTGTGGGGATAGTGACCTGGAGGATCCGCGCTACGACCAGAGTCTGCTGGAGAATCTCTTCTACAGCGGCCCAGTTAGTATGGCTTCTCTGAACACTAGCCTCCCGTCCTCACACAGTGCATCCTGTCTGTAAATCAGGCCTGATTAAGGCTAGATTCACTTGACGTTTGTGTGCAGTTTATACTCAGGCACATAAAATCACAATTCTTTTATGTTTTCTTTTAAGGTTTATGTAAATCTGTATTCCTGAGATGGCAGAACTGGAGATTGTAAAATTGTTTATTCCCTGACACACAGATGGCAGACAGCAGTCTGAGTGACATTGCTGATGAGGAGGGCGGCCCTTCTACGAGGAAGACGCGGCAGAAGACAGGTGTATTGAGAACAGGTGAAAAGTCAAAGAAGCAGAAGGTGGCTTCTGGCAAGGAAAGCAAAAGGTAAATAAATTTTATAGTAAGAAGCGAGGAAAATACTAATGGGTAGTTTACTGTTTTCAGGCAGTTCCTGGAGTTATGTTCACGTTTTTGTGAAGAAGATTGCGTTGCTATGGCAACTAAACTGGGTCCCGTTAAATTGTTAGCGATGGTTTCTACAAGCGTGTCTGAACCTTCTTAGTGTGAGAATGTGGCCTGTATGTGTTCAGGTCTTTTAAAGTTGGTGTTTTATTTATTAGCTTTGTTCCAGAAGGCCCAGCGGAGAGCCTGAGCGTGGATCAGATCGCCGCGCTGGGTCGGGTCCGTACGGCCAGAGTGGAGGTACACTCTCTGAAGGTCCCCAATGAGTCTGGCCAGGCCGTGCCCCTCAAGACTCCTAGAGGAGGGAAGCCGCCCCACCCTCTGTCCAGCAGGAAGTGGTAGAGCCCGGACCTCTGAGTGTTTAAAGCTCAAAAGCTCCAATTCTTCTAACTTGCTGACAGTTCTTGTCTCTTGCCTGCACTTTTACGGTCGCTGTAATTACTCGCTCTCCCTCTTGCCCCCTCCCCATTCTTTCTCAGCACATATTTTGTAGAGTACTGTTTCCCTGTACCTTCTGCTACACCCGATGGCGGTCCGGTAACCATGGCTACACAACTGACCAGGGTTGCTTCTTGTAAAGTTGCTGGAGGGAGTGAGTTGTTTTCTGCTTTTTTTGTGTGTGTGAGAGTGTGTGTGTTGAACGTTTGAGCTTTGCCAAATGTACTAAGAAATGGCTGAATTTTAAGTGTATTTTCTTATGTTCCATACTCCAGTGGTTAATTTCCAGAAGCAGTGCACCTTCCCAGTCCAGTTTAACAGTGCAGTGATTGAACACTGGTGGAACACAGACCTCAAATTTACCATCTACTCTAGAAAAGGCACACAAACAAAGGTGAGCGTGCCTGCTGGATAGGTAATACAGTACCCTCATTTGTTTAAGGTCACACATTTTTTAAAATGCATAAATATGAAAATATGAATAATGTGTTTTGAGATCATAAAGGCTATCTGACTGACCTGTTGTCTACTCCCACCCTATAATAGCCTGTGCCCGTTGGCAGTGCCACCTTCCCCCTGCGGTCTGTGCTAGAGCAGGGGACTCAGCATTGCCATGCTGAGGCCTTGCCAGTGCTGGGCCTGGAGGGCAGACCTGAAGGGGCGCAGGAGAACCAGGAACTGGGTCCTCTGAAGGTGAGAAGATGGATCAGTAAAGCCAAATGCTTAATAATTCTCATGGATCGTCCATCTATCCAAGTTTTAAAAAAAATTAAAAATTCGTCCAGGTCAGCTGTAACCTTCTTGCCTGTGCTCCTGGACACTGTTGATATCCTATTCTTGTTGTACCGCTTCCCTCTCTCTTTGTCAGGTGTCTATTGAACTGGATGTGGACAAAAAGTCTTTGCCTGTGTCAGCCGTGACAAAACCAGCCCTGTCTCTGCCCGCCACTGCCAGGCAGACATCAGTGTTGCCTGAGGAGCATGCTGATGTTGGGTTACAGGGTCCCACTCTGGGTCAGAATCTCTCTGCTGATTCAGTTAAGAAGCAGAGCAGGCCAGAGGGGCCTGATGAACCCCACCCCCCTCCTTCCCACGCTCCCGCTGTCACCAAGCCAACAGCGCGGCCACAGCAAAGGTCTGAGGAGGAGGAGGTTGGGGTCCTTCTCCATGCCCTGCTCATGATACCAGATGGCAGGGACTTTAGCTGCACACCAGCCTGTCCGTCCAATGTTTACCTCAGCTGTAAGATGTTTGGGTTTGACGAGACTACCAGGTCGGTGGTCAGCTGGGGCCAGACTCATCCCATGTTCAACTTTATTCAGGTAAAGAAAGTGAGGTGTGTACGTGTAGGAGATTACGGCGCTTTTACACCCTGCTGTGGGTTTTGAAGTGCACTGACCCTGCTGTTGTATTGCACGCCCTTTCCAGGTAGTCCCGGTCATTCTCACCAGCAAGCTGCTGGAGCGACTGAGGAATAACGTGATGGTGATCGAGGTGTGGCAGAGAGGAGGCGGCTCGGGGCAAGACCGGCCCCTCGGCTTGGTCAAACTGCCCCTCCATCAGTTCTACATGTCCTTCAGGTATGTGGAAGGGTAGTTCTCATTCCTTAGGCTGTCTTAGCACGAGGGCCTCACAGAGCTAAACATAAGGAGTACAGTTCCATAAATTTGATATATGGTATCGATATGATGTGCTTTTGTTTTGAAACTCATTCTTCAGATTTTTTTTTTTTATAATTTGATAGGTACATGATTTTGCAAATCTTTTTTGTTTTTTTACATCTAGCACTTACATTATAACAGTATTATTATAAGCTGTTCTGTGCATATAAAACAATGAACCCCCCCACACTCACACACAGCGAACCCAAGGTGTGCAAACTCCTTCTACAAGCACAGTACCCTGTAGTTGGGGTGGACAGCTACATGCCTGTGCTGGACATATGCACTGGCAGCAGTCACGGCCTCCTGCGGGTCCTCCTAGCGATGGGTCTGGCAGAGCAGATAGCATCGCTGCAGCGAATGAGGGATGTAGAACTCAGCTCTCTGCCCCACCCTCTAAGACCACCCCACCTGTTGGATCCAGGACCGCAGCCGGAGTCAAAGGTGCGTTTATGATTTTAAAACTTGGAGGGTTTCCCGTAGCTGGAGTTGCTGTGTATGTTTTGGGCCTTGTGTTGTACTTCAGCACATGGAAAAAGATGATGTTTAAGAGAACAAGATGTCTCATTTTGCTGTGCAAGGTTTGGCCGAGGGAGGCGATGGGGATTGACACAGGTGACAGGAGGTAACCAGTGTCCCCACAGGTGGAGGCGAGTCAGGCAGAGGACATGAGAGAACACGTGTTTGAGGTTCGGGTGGAGAGAGTGAAGGGGCTGATGCCCCTACAGTCCACGGTGTGGGGAGAGGCCGACTGCTACGTCCAGTACACGTTCCCCACCCAGGAAAAGGGGTCTGCCCACACCACAGACCCACATTCTTCAGAGAGCGGTAAATGGCTCTTCGTGTTCTTACGCAGGGGGTTCGGTTCGAATGGACAACATTTTAAAGTTTGGCTTAAGGTTTTCATTAACAGATAGGCACCCTAGTGTGCGTTCCTACATTATTGCTCATACTTCCTGTCCTTAGGCTCAAAATTGTACCGTCCTCCCTTTCTTTCCTCCTCCAGGTGTCGTTCTGAGCCGGTTCCGCACTTCTCCCACTCTGTGCGTCCCAGACCCTGTGTTCAGCCACACTCACAGCCACGTCCTGCTGGCTCCTGTTGCGGTTCCGGTCCAAAGGCTATTGCTCGGCTCCCTCTCAGGCCAGAGCGCTGACACCAGGGGTGGCATCGTGTTTGAGGTCTGGTGTAGGTAAGGCTGTAATTTCGTCTGCAGCCATCAGAGGGTAGCAAAGCCGCAATGCTTTTCTGTTTGTGTTGCAGAATCAGTGAGTATTGTTTAAAGTAGCAAAACTACAAACGAGCAAATTTCCTTTGAGGTTTTCCATTATAATCTTCAACTGCCCATAATTTGAATAGGTCTGAGTAAATGTCTCCCATTATGCCCAAGATATTTGGATGTTTTTAACTAGCATGTTAGATTAAAAGTTATGTTTTTACACTGTGGTGAAAGAAAGGATTTATCCAGAAGGGATGGGGAAGGGAATCAGATTTGTGGCCAAGTATGTTTGTCACATACAAGGAATTTGTTTTCTGTATTTAATTCACTCCTCTGGTGAAGTAACCATGGTAACTCCTTGCAGGTATTATTACCCGAACGTGAGGGACCAGCTGGTGGCCAGCGGCATGCTACCCCTGTCCAAACTTTGCGCCATGGTCACCATGCAAAGGGAGGAAGTGGTGGGTGCCCAGGTCTTCTCCCTGCCTCTCGTGCCGAGGACTGAGGGCACGACTGGCCACCAACCCCAGCCTTCAGGTATCTCTGTCTTCTGCTCACCTGCGGAAAGCTGCTCTCATCACATACCCTATCTGGCTGTCACACACCTGCAGCTGGTTGAGTCTGCATTGTTTTCTCTCCAAGGATTGATGGACGTGCATGTCCGTTATCTGCATCGGCCAATGAGAGTGGAGGGAGTGAGGGGTGGGGCTGTGGCCTCACGGGTGGTGATGTTGACGATTCAGATCCACAGGGCGGCGGGTCTCCAGGCAGCAGCGCGGTAAGAATGCGCTTTTGGGCTTGCATTAAGACTGTGAAAAAGGAGATGCTGATGCATTTCTTACCCTGTCCTCAGCACTGCGGCGAGGCTGGACGACTCCTTGAAGTACTATGTCAACGTGGGCGTGAACTCATACGTTACTGTGGAGGTCTCCTTCCTAACGGAGAGGGAGAGGCGGAGCACGCGAGTGGTGGCGCGCTCCTTCTGCCCCGAGTTTGAGCACCACGCCGAGTTCCCGTGCAGCCTGCTGGTGTACAAGGCGCAAGGCGAGACGCGCAGCCTGGCTGAGATGCTGGAGGGAGCGGCCGCTATCTTCACTCTGCTGCACCGCAATAGCCGTGGCCCAGGTGAGAATCTGGGTGTGGCACTGTGCTGATGACCCAAAATTCTGTCCTGCACGTTTAACATATCAAATGTGACATTTTCGTTTTGCAGCGGCGGAGGGTCCGACAGCCCGGGACACCGTGTTGGGCACTGTGACGGTGCCGCTGGCAGACCTCGTCCACAAGAGGACAGGTACAGGACCAGGCTGCTGCTTGTCTGTTCCCTGACCTAAACTGTACCAGTACAGCTCTGCCGTTGACCTCTGCTGTCCCTGAAGGGGAAGCCTGGGGCCTATATTTAACAACACAGTTTTAACACAAAGCCACCATATTTGTGTTCTAAGGCACTGGGCTGAATTAAAGAGTTGCTTCATGTTGGTTTAATCGTTTGGGTCTTTGCTGTGGAACCCCCTCACTGAGGTTCCCTGTGTTTTAGGGATCTCGGGCTGGTTTGCCCTGTCTCTGCCCCGCAACACCGATGGGCACCAGGCCCACATTGGCGCGGTGGGCGGGCTTGAGGTGTCGGTCGGCTTTGCCCACCGTTCAGACAGGGAGCGGGTGATCAGTGCTGCCAGAGAGCTGGGCTGGCAGGTGGATGAGGAGGAGGAGAAAGACGACGAGGAAGGGGAGATTTGGCAGGAGCGGACAAAGACCCTGAACGTTGCAGTGTCCGTCCCGAGGGCATGGCTGCCAATGTGCTGCCTCCTGTTGCCGGGACACACAGACCTGCAGCGCTCCACTTATTGCTACATCCGTTACAAACTGTATGATGGGAAGGCAGTCTGCTCTTCGCTTCAGCATCCCTTCCTGGAAGAGGGGGAGGCTGGGGGGGTTACCGTGGCCACTGCCACGTTTGGGGAGAGCAGGCCTGTGGAGCTGAGGCTCACCCCATCCCTGCGCTGGTACCTGCGGGAAGAGAGGCTGGAGGTGCAGGTGTGGGTGGCATTTGGCAAGCACAAGAGGCCCCGCCCCCACGACGCTGATCGCCTGGTAGGCTCCACCTACATTGATCTTTTCCCGCTTGCCAGCAGGGGGCAGCAGAAATTGACTATCACAGGTAGGTTGCTTTTAACTCAGTGAAAGATTGTTCTTTTAAACATGTAGTTTGTACTAGCCTGTTTCACTTAAATTGTATGCTAATCTTCTGTTTGAGGTTTTATTGTTTTGGGTAACAAAACTTTTTTTAAGATTTATTGATAGTGTTTTCTGTTTCTCTTAGAGTAGAGGGCAGGTTCCTGACACTATTCTGCTCACCTTCTATTCCCCTTTGGTTCTTTGTTGTAGGTGTGTATCCTCTCTTTCGCCGTTCTGCCTCTGACCTATCAGGTGCTGCTGTAAGAGTGCACGTCTACACCGTGGTCCCTCATCAAAGCATCCTGGACGCCGGGGCGGTCAGCGATGACATGCCTGACAGCCAAGAGGATGAGGAGGATGGTGGAGAGGAACACAAGGGCCACGTTTCCCCAGTCCCAGATCGTGTTACAAGCAGACATCCGACGAAGGCGTCTGGGTGCTCTGACGTTCCTTCCTTCAAAGAGGCAGTATTGGACATGGAAAACACTTTTGCCGCTCGCATCGTTGTGGAGAGGGCCACGCATCTGAGCCTTAAAGGTACAGACCGCTGTCTGAGAACACTTCCACTACCAAAGCACCACAGGATGTACGCTGCAGCTGTCAGGTTGCATGCCCACACTTTGCAGCCTGTAACGAGTACACGGCTTTACTGGTACGCCCCCTGCAGGCAGCCCCCTGGCAGAGCGTACTGGGGCCTCCCCCAGCTGCTGTGTGTCCTACTCTACCGCCGACCCGTCCAGCCCTATCACCACAGCTGTGGTGCAGGACAGCAGTTGCCCTGTGTGGAACCACCAGCAGGAGGGCAGGTCAGAGGAGCCCCCCGCCCTTCACCTCGCTACATCATCATGCTGATTTTCTTACTTCACATCTGCTGAAAGATCCACCATACATCGGGCCTGAACACCGTATTCTCCATCCATCATTGTTCAAAGTTATTTGAACGCCTGGATTGGCTGCAGACTTATATGGACAACATATTTGTAGGGTTTAAATACAGAAGCCATTTATTTATTTGCTGTTTGTCACAGATACTTCTTTCATAACCATCGACAGGTTTGTATCACCATTGACAGATATGGGAACGTTTGTTACCTGCCTTTATAGAGAGCGTGACCACACACCCAGTTTCTCACGCTAAGAATCAGGCCAAGCCATGCTTTCAGACACAAGACTGTTACACAGTCCTCTGTAATTCATGTTGTTTCTTTTCTGAAATGTGACAATACAGCAGATTCAGTCAAGCAGTTAATGATTGTTTGGCTGTAGCTGCTACTGAAAACCCAGTCCTGGCATTGGCCAGATATCTTTGTGCCTCATTAATTCTCCGTTCATTTAGGTTTTTTTTTCCCTTATTGCAGGCTTTCAAAGCAGGTTTTGGTGGACCCACAGCAGACACTTGTATTCAAAGTTTGGCATAAAGGAGGTAATTGTTTCTTGTTGGTTTAGTTGAGGTACTGGGCTAGCGTTCAAAGTGTTTGTGAATGTGTAATCGGTGTGTCTCGCCTCTTTGTCCCCGTAGATGTGGAGCGCGTTATTGGGTTCGCGTCTGTGGACCTCTCGCCGCTCCTCGCGGGTTTCCAGTCCGTGTGCGGCTGGTACAACATCACTGATTACAGCGGGCAGTGCCAGGGGCAGCTAAAAGTCTCTGTGTCACCTCTAGAGGGCGTACAGGACTTGCAGGTTCAAACACAGGTGGCGAAAGAAGACCCAGTAAAAGATTCACCAGTGAGTATGCAACACGGGGATTTCCTGCAAATGCTCAGAGTTTGGACTAGAAAAAGTCGCTTTATATACCACGGCGTCTCTAAGGCGGCTCTTTGTGCACATTACAGGAATAATATCTGGTAGTTTTTGTGAAATGTAGCCATGTTCATCACCAATCTCCCTGCACCAGGCCACGTTGCAGACCTTACCGCTGTACTGCACCTCAGCTCTTTATAACAGCTTTCCCGCACACGTCAGCCGATACCCTGAACAGAAAATCAGTGCATCTCCCAATCACGTGGAGGCGATATTCTTGGGAAGGTGAACTCTCATTTCTGTGCCATGTCTTACGGCAGTGAGTCATGGTTTAATTGGCTGAAGAGTGTGTTGTGGTGTTTTAGGCCTGTTGCTGATGACCGTCATGAAGAGCACCTGGCCAACGTTCGTCTGTTCCACCATAGCCTGAAGGAGAGTGAAGAGGTTCCTCACAGCGCTGTCTCTGGGGAGAGCCAGTCCTCGAGCTCCGCACTTTTCTCAGCTCTGAGGTACGCCTCTTAGGAAGTGATGTAATAAACGAGGTTTTCTTATCGGCTTGTCATTTAAAACATTTAATGCATTTTGCAGAAAAAATCTGAGCGAGCTGGATGAAATCCAGAAGTACTTCAGCCGCAAGCTTTCCCCAGCCACGTTCAGCAGCTTGTCAGAACAGGAGCAGAGGTCCTGGTTGCCAGAGAACAGAGGTACGGATGCAAACCCAACCGATCTGCTACTGAAGTCAAACCTCCTGGTGGGCGGGGCGGCCGACCTCGTCAGCAGTAAGTCTGTTTGACGCCTATTTGGAATCATAGACGCGTCACACGAAACAGTGACTTTTTTGATAGGATTATCACGTTGAATGTGTAAATCAGGAGAGAAATATTGGTCATAGACAAGCAAACGTGTGTGTGCACTTCTGTACACGCATGTACAGTCATCCAGGAAGCCTACACAAGACACCTAATGTTTTTGCTCTTATCTCATTGCATGTTCTTTAGCAAGAGCTCTGGTTACTCAGAACTGGAAAGAAACATTTATTTGGCATAAAGAACATGTCTCTGCAGTTTAGTTATGCCTCTTTTTTTGATAATCTTATTTCTGGGACATGAGGTAACGCTCCAGAGATTAAAAATGATGATTGTGAATATAGAGAGTTGGTTGGAGGTGGACAAAAATTAGGCAGGTGATTTGGCAGTAAAAAGAACCGCAGTAATTCCGCAGTAATTAATTTGGGTAAAGCACTATCCAAAAACGTGAAATGCTCATGTGTTCCAGGTCTTCATGGAAGGTATCCACAGGGATCTCCACATGTATCTGAAGAGCCAATGCTAGCTGAAGACCAGCCTCTCCCCACAGCAGAGTGTGAAACTCTCCTGCAGTCTCACCCCCCCAGGGTACCTGAGACATATCATAGTGGAGGGTCTCCTTCCTCCTCACCCACGCTGGCTGGTGATGAGCCTGACACCTCCCTGTTGATGGTGGAGAAAGACCATAATGATGAAGGCAAAATCAGAAGTTCTCCCACTGAAGAAGAGGTGGAGGAGTTAGAAGAGGTGGAGGAGGAGGAGTATGAGGAGACTGTTATTGAGCCTCGGCCGCTGAACGAGATCACTTCCCTCACAGACAAAACCAGCCCGTGGACGAGCTTACTGTCCGAACCAGACGTGTGTTCATCAGAAAGCCTGGAGGGGCCGGGGGAGCAGCCGTCACAGGAGGAGCTTCAGGATGTGCTCAGTGTGATGTCTGAGGAGGAGCACCTGGAGCCCAGCGTTCACCAGGACGGAGACAAAGTGTGCACTGTTGACACATCTGCTGAACATGAGCCGCCAGGCCAAAGAGCGGAACAAACCAGTCCACTGCCAGACAGCGAAGAAACTGGGGACGAAGATGAAGAGGAGGAGATGCCAGCATCGTGTTCCTCAGAGCATCAAGAAGCTGTGGCTGACCCCTGTCGTTCAGACAGTGTCACGGAGGCTCCACTGTATCCTGTTTGATGGTCAGCAGATTTGCTCTTTAATACTCTATTCACCCTCTGTGTGGTTTTACACACACGTGTTGTTGCACATTATCCACCTTTCCCTTCCTTCATGGCTGGCTGACTGATCCATGGCTTACCGTAATGAGTCTGTATTGGAAAAAATATTAATACCTATCAATATTAGTTCTGACAAGCACTCAATAATAAGAGAGCGTGTCATGAAGAATGTAGTTTATTAATATCTCTGTGCAGAGAGGTGGTCAGTCCATGACAGGGCTGTCTGGCTGCCACAC
>JABJVR010002023.1:0-55619 GCA_025773905.1 Chitala chitala
GGTTTTTCTCAGGTTTTTTTTTGAAATACTTGACTGTTCCCATGACAAGTATGGGTGTTTTGTAAACGCATAACCGCAAATTGTTGTGAAACAAAATTGGGCTTTGGCCTTGCATTAATTTTTTTTTTTTTTTTTTTTTTTTTTTTTTGCTGTTGTTCCTCCTCCCTTCTGTTGTTTGACAGACCAAGAGAGTCAGACGCTGAAGGAGCACCTTATAGATGAGTTGGACTATGTCCTGGTGCCCACTGAGGCCTGGCAGAAGCTTGTCAGCTGGTATGGCTGCTTGGAAGGCCAACGCCCCATTGTCAGAAAGGTAGGCTCCTAAGAAACAAGTTGTTTATCTTTTTAATCGGTCGTTACAGGTTGCATACCATTTAGATTTTGTCATTGCCTCTGTTTGTTCTGTGTTTTCTCATTTGAATATCATCTGATGTGGAATAATCCATGGATGTGTTGCATCATGCTTGAGAATGTCTGCATGCCCTGCAATGTGGAGCTTGAAACTAATGGGTGTGATTTGCATTTGTCACTCAGCTGGGTTAGCCCAATCAATATTCATGACCCAGCCTTGTGTTTGTGTGATTGGATGTTGAAAAAAATTTGTGACATTTAAGGTCAAGAACCAGTTTTGGTCAGTGGTAACTCAGTTTGACAAACCAATTGAAAAAAGTGATTTACAGTGGAATATGTGCCAAAATGTAATTACTCTAGTAAATTTGTGGTGTATGGGTTATTTATTTTTTTGGAAATTTTCTGCTACACTTATTTTGTGCGTGTTCACATGTAACAAAATTATTGGAAATCAAACGTACAAAGTTATAACTGTGTATCTAAATGGAATAAAGTTTTAGTACACTGTATATTTAGTATTTAGTTGGAGATTTGATTTTCAAGTGAGATGGTGAGCTTGAAAGTTAAATCCTAGATGGGATACTTAAGGTTTCTTAATATGCTGGATCAGAAAAATTCATACTTGAAAATGTCTGTCCATTTGTGTGTAGAATGGTAGTTAAAAGTAACATCCTAGAGTACCATAAGGTAAAAATTAAGTCGGACCACCTTCAATAAGAAATTGTAACAAACAAGTCATAAAAATCATGTACTAATAGTGTAATATCTGTATCTTAGTGCATTGTCAAACATCAAACCACTACTTTAATGGGCTGTATTGAAACATTTATTCATGTCCTTTTTTTTACATATTAGTACAAGTCAACATGTTGGCGGTAGCTGAACTGTGGACTGGTTTCTTCCACTGATCTTTTGCCAGGTGGTGGAGCATGGCATGTTTGTGAAGCACTGTAAGGTGGAAGTGTACCTGCTGGAACTCAACCTGTGTGAGAACAACAATATGGATAAAGTGGTCACACGCCACTTCAGCAAAGCAGACACCATAGGTGAGAAGCCACAGAAAAGTTCAAAAGGAGACTTGTTTTTCTCAAGCAACATTTTGGTTTTGGTTCATTCGTTGCTTGTTGTTGTTCATACTTCACCAGTACAGCTCTGACGGCCGTAAGCATTTTGTATTTATGCCCATGATGGGAAAGAATGTTGTAGAGGTGGCCGGATTTTAATGATTACTCCCCGCTTTTCCACAGACACGATTGAGAAGGAGATGAGGTCGCTGTTTGAGATCCCATCGGAGAAGGAGACACGTCTGTGGAATAAGTACATGAGCAACACGTATGAACAGCTGAACAAGCCAGATAGCACCGTACAGGACGCCGGTCTCTTCCAGGGCCAGGTAGCGTGCTGTGTGCCTCGTACAACTGTTGCGGGCATCTCAGACATTTATCAGAACAGAGCTTGACAGATTCCTGGGGCGTGTGTCCTGCATGCTCATATATGATTGGAGGAAGCCTGAGTTGTGCAATGCTTTTGTCATGTGATCGTGACACTTGGCACCGTTTATTAACACAGGTGCTGGTGATAGAAAAGAAGAATGAGGATGGCACATGGCCCAGACAGTCCACACATGCAAAGTAAGCCAGCTCCCTTATGTTGCCCATTCTGTGATTTCCTGTTTTCTGTATGTATGACACCTGCAGGTTAGTGCACATAGCAGTGTGCTGCGGTGCAGTGAAGTGCTTATTGTAATGGACTCACCTGTTGTACATTATGCTGTTTTTGACACCGGCCCGACAATAGTGGGCTGTCCTGAGCTGCACCCTGCTGACAGAGCGCAGCACAGCTGGAGTCGCTTTTTCGCTGAGCTGGCACAGCTTGGAAAAAGGTGCTTTGCTTAATTTGCTGACGTGAAATTACATACATGATTTATAACAAAAAGAGAGAGCTTCACAATGTGTAGTGTGTGTGTGAGGTGTTGCTTTGTAATACGGATGGCTCAGTAGCAGTGTTGCGTCATGCCTCTGGGGTCTCAGGTTCAGATCCAGCTCTCGGCACTGTCTATGTGGAGTTTGCACGGTCTCCCTGTGTTTCTGTAGACTTTTTTTCTTGTTCTCCTGTTTTATCTCAAAAACCCAAAGACTTGCTGGTGGATTGGCCAGTCTATGCACATTGGTCTGAAAAATACAAAAACAATAACACAAACAGCCTGCACCTTGTCATTGTGCTAGCTATAGTGTTATGTGACATAATAATTCAGAGGCATACACAAATTTAACGAGTTAAATAACGCTGTCTGCTAACTCGACAGTAGTATCAGCTGCAATCCCTCTCTTCTCCTAAAAAAAAAAAAATAGTGCTATTCCAACACACCAGTTCTGCAGACTTTCCATTTTGAATTGAATTTAAGACAAAACCAAAAGTTATACCATCTTCACTTGAAAATTACATTTGGTACCTACAGTGTTGAAACAGAAAGGCCCTAGACAACCACTTCACTGTGTGTTGAGCAGGGTTGAAGGCAAAATCCAGAACACTTTGACCTTGTTCCTGAGTAGGGCTAGTCTGACACAGTATGGAAAACGGTGTGCTGGAAAACTATCCAAGCACGGCACAGCTCAGGCCAGCTCTGCAAACTGTGCTGCTGACTTGGCATCTTACTGGCTACACTGGGTCTTCATGTTCTATCTGGCTTCCTTTATTGGGTTTTACTTCCTAAAATGTGGTATCTAAAATGAATCCTGAGTGTGAAGTGTTGTAGTGCGTTCGGCCTTTAGCGTGTTCACGTACACAGCTCACGCTGTCGCATCACTCTCAGGTCCAGCACTGCCACATCCCGGAACTTTACTACCTCCCCAAAACTTTCCTCCAATTCTTCGACGACCGTCTCGTCCACGGTGACCAACGGCGATGGCGGGAGTGGCTCGGGGTACACACTGAACAACAGCAGCTCGTCCGGGAGCAGGTGAGCGCGGGAGTGTCCAGGGCGAGTGGACACTTGGAGGCACACCAGTCCGCTGTGTTCAGTGTGATGTGGACGGGTGCTGAGCACCTGGATGGTGAATTGAACAGAAGGAGTTAACAGAAAATGTGCGTGTAAAACAGAAGACATTGCTAGGAGTTTACTTGGATACAGAATTTTCACTTTTCATGTCTCTCCTTATAGGCTGGGAGGTTACAGCTCTTATAGTTCCTCCTACAACTATAGAGAGGTACAGTCTCAGCCTGGCCTGTGTGGCCTCAGTAACCTTGGAAACACCTGCTTCATGAACTCTGCCCTTCAGGTAGGTGCACGCACGTGCTGTGTATCTCTATGAATGTCGTACTGGTTACAATGTATGTATATTTGTATCGATATGTTTTCAAGAACTTCGCACGCTTTCTCATTTGGGTTTATCATTTCAATGTCTACTTTAATTGACCTGACTCTGGGTCATTATGTGTATGGTTGTATTTGATTTAATGTCCTCTTCTTGTGCCACCTAGTGCCTGAGTAACACGCCCCCTCTGACGGAGTACTTCCTGGATGATTTGTATGAAGCAGAGATCAACCGGGAAAATCCTCTAGGGATGCGCGGGGAAATAGCTGAGGCCTACGCTGACCTGATAAAGCAGATGTGGCTGAGCCGCAGTAGCTACGTGGCCCCGCGTATGTTCAAGGTGAGCACGGAGACTTGAGGGTTCCAAATGCACAGCCAGGAGCTGTGTATATACACCAGCATTAAGTACTGTGTGTAAGCGTATGTGAGACAGAGAGAGAGTGGTAAAGTGTCAGTTTTACCATAATGCATAAATATCTGCATTATGCTAACAGTTGGAATTGTCCATGCCCAGTCAGAACGCAGAAGATGACGGCTCTCTCTTCCCTCTCCAACCTCTCCCTCCACCCTGCCCGTATCTCAGACACAGGTAGGCCGCTTTGCGCCCCAGTTCTCAGGTTACCAGCAGCAGGACTCCCAGGAGCTGCTGGCCTTTCTCCTGGATGGACTCCATGAGGACTTGAACCGGGTGAAGAAGAAGCCTTACCTGGCTTTGCGGGACGCAGAGGGCCGTCCGGACGAGGTACTTTCCAGAACCACTTCCTGTCCTCCATTTCTTTGTCTCATGTGGTCGCCCATTACTTTAAGGGTTCTTTCAGCTGAGAGGGAATCTAGGTGTGCCAACCATTAAATTTTTATTTAAAGGTTGCAGGGAACTATGAATGCATGCGATTATCAGAAGTGTAGCGCTCTTTATTAGGGAAATAAAGTATAAATACGTTTTGAGTTTTGACACAGTCTGTCTGCGAGCAGATCGTTGCAAAGGAAGCCTGGACAAACCACCGCCTGCGTAACGATTCCATCATCGTGGATATCTTCCACGGCCTTTTCAAGTCCACCCTGGTCTGCCCTGAGTGCTCTAAGGTGTCTGTGACCTTTGACCCCTTCTGCTACCTCACCCTGCCGCTGCCCATGAAGAAGGATCGTGCCATGGAGGTGTTCTTGGTGCGCATGGATCCCAGGTGTAGGCCCACGCAGGTAACGAGCCATCTGGAACACACCTGCAGCACATCTCCTTCAGCTCTGTGCTTCATGCTCACATGTACGGGACACCAGTATCGTATGCCCTTGTGACTTCCATCTGGAAATAAACATTCTTTTGAACACATCAGAAACATTTGAGTTGAGCTGTGCCCCAGTCTGTCCAACCTTTATAGAATGTTGATTGGAACGCTGAAGGTGTGCATATCCAATGGACAGAATTGGGAGTTTAGTAGTACTCAGGAGGTTGCTGTTAGGTTAAATTTCTTGTGAGTTGAGGGTATGTGCTCAGCTTTAGTTATTACAGCTGCAAACTCAGCAGATACCTTTGCAAGCCAGGCGTGCCACTGTCAGTATTCCTCAGGTATGTTGGCTGGTAGTGCAGGTCCAGTGCTGTGCCGTAAGGACTGCTTCTCTTCTCTAGTACAGGGTGGTGGTCCCAAAGCTAGGTACGGTGGGAGACCTGTGCAGCGCTTTGTCCAAACTCTCTGGAGTTCCTGCGGAGAATGTGAGATGTCTCTCAGTCTCTATTTAACTATTTGTCTGGTGAGGCACTTCAAGTGGCATATGTTCTCTGTGGTGGGGCTGAATAGCATTTTGTTCTTTCAGATGGTGGTGGCAGATGTTTACAACCACCGATTCCACAAAATCTACAGATGGGACGATGGCCTTAACCACATAATGGAAAAGGATGACATATTTGTGTAAGGGGACAAGTCTGAAATGTTGTGCTTGACTCTCACCTTGTAAAAAATTTAAAGGCGTTTCTTTCCCTTGGAACACCGACTACTTTGGTGTTGTGACCCGTTTCCTCTGTGCACCAGATACGAGGTCGGAGAGGAGAATGGCGAACGGGTCAACCTGGCCATCTACTTCAGGGAACGACACTCAAAGCTGTCGGGCACCTCTGGAAGCACGGTTCTCTTTGGCCAGCCCCTGCTCCTCACCGTGGCCCGACAGAACCTGCCGGTTGATCTGCTCTACACTATGGTGCTGGAGAGGATCGGGTAAGTGTAGCCATTTTATCCCTCTGAGTTCTATTTTGCATTGCTCAGATTCCACGCTGAAGGGCTGTACGGTGTTTTTTAAGCCGTTTTATGTTTTCTGTGAGTCCATGTTGAGATTTGTTTTATTTAGTTTCATGCTGAACAGTTCTGCTCTTTCAGTCTATCTCGGTTTGTTTTTTGATTCTTGTTGTGATGCGCTGCTGTGTGCGTTTTGTCACAGTAACCACAACAGCCCACACAGTGTAATCTGTAATGTTGCACTGCAGTTGTGGTCATTTGACAGTTCTGCTATGTTCCAGGCGCTACGTGAAGCAGCCTCACAGCTGCATACCTGAGAGGAAGGCCTCTGCCTCCACCTCTTCCTCCTCCAGCAGCACTGAGCTCTCTGCAGAGCCCTCCTACGTCACAGGGTCTGCTACCTTCTGCGGGCAGCGAGAAGAGCAGGTGTTGGGCACCTGTAACAGTCCCAACGGGCTAAGTGAGGGTGAGTGTTGCTCCCCCTCACTGTTTGGCATCAGGTAGCTCAGCAGGTGTGCAGCCTGATGAACCGGGTGTGCCTGTGTGCGTGTGCGCTTTACAGGACAGGAAGAGGCTATGGATCACCAGGATAGCCCCGAGCCGGACAACAGCCAGTCGGACGGGTCCGTGGGGGAGGACGATGGCGCGGACCTTGAGGACTGTCCCAGCGGCAGCCTACCCAAAAAGACTTGCAGCCAGCCAAAGCTCTTCTCTTTCAGCCTGGTGAACTCGTACGGGACAGCCAACATCGCACCTCTGCCGTGCGACGGCAACGTCCTCAAGCTGAACAGCAAGTATCCGTCCCTATCCTGCATTCCGTTTTCTGCTGCTTGAAATGAGTGTTTCGCTTTTTCACGTGATTTGCGCTCGGTAACGGCCTCTGTTTAGCCTGGTACTGTTTGAAGATGTTTGAACGTCTCTCTGTAACCTTTCAGCACATTCCACGGTGGCCATAGACTGGGACTCAGATGTGATGAAGCAGTGTTATGATGATCAGGAAGCTGAGGTCAGTACGCTCAGGCCCGGGTTATAGGTGTACATACGCTTATTCTGAGGCTGTAGGGTCCCCCATGTGTGAGACCACACCGTCGTGAGCATGGCGGCTAACTCGATGCCTTGGAGGTTGATGGAGCTGAAGTGGAAGAATGAGGACGTAACCCTGCGTGTGCCGCCTCTCCCCTCAGGCCTTTGAAAAGCACGAGAGCATGCTGCAGCCTCAGAAGAAGAGGAGCAGCGTGGCACTGCGCGAATGCATCGAGCTCTTCACCACCATGGAAACGTTGGGCGAGCATGACCCCTGGTGAGCTCAACCGACGCTGCATCTTGTGAACACGGCCTACACTAGTGGGTCACAGGGAGTCAGGAAGCTGCCAGATCTGACCTCTTGCTGACCTTTCAGGTACTGTCCCACCTGTAAGAAGCACCAGCAGGCCACCAAGAAGTTTGACCTGTGGTCCCTGCCACGCATCCTGGTGGTCCACCTGAAGCGCTTCTCCTACAACCGCTGTTGGAGGGACAAGCTTGACACGGTTGTTGATTTTCCTATCAGGTAAACAGTCCCGGGGGTGGGGGGAACCTGGCTTGTCAGAGAGTCGTTTTTTAAAGAAGCTAAATTCTAAATTTGGTTAATTTTGTATGATAAAGTTGGTACAAATGGTAGCACAAATGGCAATGGTTATAATTTTGAATAGCTTTAATTTTAGTTAAAAACTATTATGGGATGTTATGTCATGGGATGATTTCTGGGATGGCACAGAGTGTAGTGGATTAATCAACAGATGGCGCTAATGTACAGCAATAAGAGGCAATACAGACTAGGAATGCAAATTTTGGAAGATTCTTTTGACCGACAGTAGATCAGCACCGGTCAATGTAATGGCACAGCATGCTGCGTTGTTTATTTTTCCTTATGTCGTCTAGTGAACTTTTGGAATCTATGTAGTAAAGTTGACTATTTAAAAAATATATTTTTAAACATTTTGGAAATTGTTTGTTTGTAATGTGGTGTTCAATGACAAAAAAATCACATTTGTAAAAATGTATTCGCCCCCATAGAATTTACACATGCTCCACTTATAAGGCTTTCCTGGCCAGGTCCTGGCCTGTTATGTGTCAGCCCATGGCTTGGTACTGGTCCACGGACCACTTTTACCAAACTGAGTTAACTGAGAAACCTACAGTCATGTGTATGACTCATTAAAAAATCTTTTTAAAGCCAGTAATGCTTTATTTTAACAATCCATCCTTGTTAGCAAAACTGCATAAAACGTTATTCACTACAGATTGAAGGGTTCCCTGTTGTTTAGCCATCAGAGCTTGTGGATGGTTATTACGGATGAGGTATTGCATTACATCTTGCATCAGAGTTGTGTTGATCACAATTGTCCCATACTAAATTTTTTTGCCACAGTGCTTCATTTTTTAGTTTGATTTTTACCCTCACAGTCTATGTTTATTGTAGTATTACTTTACAACAAACTTGTACAACTCAAATGTTTCTCATAACGAAAGTGTTAAAACCTCAAGTATCTACCAGTAAACGTTTATTTAAATTTTGGTTAATTTTTAACTGATAGCATTGTTCAACTAATTTGACCAATTTATTATTCTCTAGATAACCATTAACTGGTTAACTGCGGACATCGCTAATGCAGGAAACAGGATTTGCATAAAATGAGGAAGCTTATCTCGCGTTTGAACAGACTGCAGTGTACTCTAAAGCAGACAAGATATCACTTTTGCCCGTTGCTCTGCCTTTAAAATCCTCATGCATGTTTCCTGTCTGACATGTTTTCCGTTGCGGTTAAGAGCACATTGACACTTTGAGCTCAGGTGTACCAGTATCTACAGCACTAGTCTGTTCACCTGTTTTTCATGCAGCAGTTCTCAGGAGTGTTGTTCTGCTCTTGGGATATCCTTGGAGAATATGGAAATATGGCAAACAGTCATTCTGCACAAAACAGACCTCTGATGTGGCTCATAGAAGATGATATGGGCGTTCCCCTGCACCAGTACATTTTGTTTATAAAGGTTTCTTTATAGCAAAATAAGAATTGTCTATGTGTAAAGTTTCCTGTTATCCTTGTGAGCTGTCACTGAGACACAGCAAAGTGTGTTTGTACACATATAGACACTGGCTCTGTCTGATCTTTCAGGGACTTGAACATGTCAGAGTTTGTGTGTGACCCAAAAGCCAGTCCCTATGTGTATGATCTCATCGCTGTGTCGAACCACTACGGCGGAATGGGCGGAGGCCACTGTAAGTCGCCTCGACTCCTAATCTCCAATTAAAGAAAGACAGAGTCAATGTGAACTCCAAGCAGACCACTGATCTAAAGAGCAACGTTGTCACCCTTCTGAAGGTTTAGTCAGTCTATGCTTACTAATGGAGAGCAAGAGACATGCTTCAAGAATCTTTGAGGTTAAACCTGGTTAGGATTAAATTGCCTAAAAGATAAAAGCCCCACCTTACCTAGGTTAGCTATAATTTGCAGATTTATTAGCATACAATAAAACATAATTGTATGCAAGAATTTCCATTTTTTTTTTTTTTTTTTTTTTTTTTTTTTGTTACTGAGTTACATTAAAGGTGTAAACTTTGCAGCACACTGAAAATGTAACATAACATCATGGCTACCTTTACTTGAATGATAACTTTTTCCAAGTGGCCATTTTGGAGCTGAACTTTTATGTGGCTTTCCATAATTTTATCTCTAGTTTGAATATTTTTCTTAACATTTTCGGTAGTTTATTTACTGCTATTTGACATTTGAGCCAGTTATGTTTTGTAACAGTGATGTTTAAGGGTGGGTGTGTGTGTGTGTGTGTTGACTTGTACATGCCTGAATCGCTGCTCTCATTTCCCTCTGCTGCAGATACAGCCTATGCCAAGAACAAAATGGATGGAAAGTGGTATTACTTTGACGACAGTAGTGTTTCGGCAGCAACTGAAGATCAAATTGTGGTGAGCAAGAATATTTGAGAATAACCTACGTTTTCTTACAGACATATTTATCAAGATCTAGTCTTGTGCTAATGTTAATGACCTTTTACTCTGGCTCTTCAGCACATGTATGAGACATTGCTGTTGTGAAGATGTTGTATATTAATCAGCTCTTTGTGCCTCTTTGTGTGGTATTTGGCCTGAGTAGCAGGTATGTAACACAAACCGCTGCCTTCCCTCCCTAGACGAAAGCTGCCTACGTGTTGTTTTACCAGCGCCGAGATGAGGAAGCCCCCGCCAAGCCGTCTCCATCTGCCTCCCTTGGGGGGGCCCCTGACTCTGGGGACGATCACATGGACACCAACTGAGAGGCAGAGCCAGGGTGGGGGGGGGGGGCACTACTAAGAGGAGGCATGATGGGAGACGGGACAGGGTGTACGGCGAGCTGCTTCAAACCACTTCAGACTTCACCGATGTTATGGCCACCTGTTGCTTTTTGCCCTGTTTTATTTCCTTATGTGCATCATCGCCTCCAAGAGCCAAAATGTTCTTTTGATGCGTCACCCGAGAGACTCCTTCTTTTGGAGACCGCAGGCTGCTGAACGATCCATTTACGTGGCAATCGTGCTGGATGGTCAGAATTTTAAAAATTCAGCTTAGGGGGAAAAAAAAAAAAAAAAAAAAGACCGTTCCTGTTATGTCCTAAAATGTGGAGATAATAAAATGCCAAATGTACACACTGTTTGCAGATAAGTTTTCCACACTGTGCATGTGATCGAGGTAGGTGGGGCAAAGGAAACCCAATCGCCTGTCACATCTCCTGATTTCATCTGTCGCTGAGTTGGATAGCCTCTTGCGGAGATCAGCATACCTGCAGAATTGTATTCAGGCTTTGGGAGTGCGTGCATGCACACACGCAGAGCCTCGCCTCTTATGAGGGGAAGTGTTTAGCTAAACAGGAATTTCGTCATGCTTGGTGTCCGTCTTTCTGGCCAGTTCTCCTGTCATTGTCGCATCACTGGAGTGAGTCCAGCCTTCCAGTTGGTTCACTGTGCGGAGCAGGGGTCAAACAGCCTGTGCTTGATGTGTCCTTTTTCAGTTTGGGAATAAGGGAGCACACGATCTTGGTCCAACAGACTGTAACCAGAGATTGGTGGGGACTAGTCTGCCATAAAGGGAACAACATCAGCATCCCACTCAACACTTTGTGTGACAGAACAACTGTGCAGCTTTAGATCCAATCACCTGCTTAGCAGCGAGGCACAAAGCAGAGGCCATTTTTAAGATAAAAGTTTTAGACTGAGTATCCCAAATATACTGGTGTATGTGTACCTGAGGTTTATGCCTAGAAAAAGTGATGAATGAATAGTGGTGAGGAAAGTGCAATTCATTACCAGACCGGATGTTTCATGGTCCGATTTAGGGTCTTATTGCTGCTGAATTAGTTCGCTATCCTCCAGTCAAGCATAGCAAGAAGTGTTTCTGTGGGGGGGGAAAAATATTTTGGCTGCCATACTTGTTAACACACTGAAGCAATTTTATTTTTTATTTTTTTATTTATTTTTTTTTTGGAATGGTGCTAAATTGCAAATGCTGCTGTTGAGATGAGGGTGAGAGCAGGTAGTACCTCACTGGGCTGAAGATGTGGGGTTGGGATGAGATGCTTGTCCATATACTGTATATATAATACATGTATTGATACAGTATATGAAACGGTGTCCTAAATGTTCAACTTCAACTTGCTACTTGGCTGAAAAAGGACATCAGAACTATTTCATTGCTTGGCTCAGAGCAAATGCTGAGGAAGGCCAAATAAAAATTGGAAATGCAGTTCAGCATGTTTGTACTGTGGGGGATTGTATTTTGCATTAATTTTATTTTGTGCTTGTGTGTGGTGTTGGATATACCGTGTGCTGAGTACTGTTTACTGCATTTTTAATTTAAAGTACTTGCAGGTTTGTTACTGTTGATTCGTTACCGTCATGCAAGCAAGATGTGTGCTGAGGTCTCAGATCTGATGTAGAAAGAACTAACAAATGGCTTTAATGGAAAATGACCCTTTGCTTTGCGTTCTGTCTGGTTTTATTTTATGATGTAATGCTCATCTCCCTTATGGGAATATGCTTCTTAGAGAAGCATTGCATTTTGGGATGAAAAATAATTTGGTGATAGTTTGTCTGGTTGATGCTGATTGGTGATGGTTACATGCCATTAATATTTATAGCTGAGAAAATTGTACTACATATTTTTATTGTGACAGTAAAAATATCCTGTTTCACAAATTTTAGATAAAGACTTTTGTTTGTTTATTCTAGACTATAGTTAACATTTATTGAAGATTTGCCTTTGAGGTTTAAATAATTTTGTACATTAAATGAATTATTGTAATAAGCATTGGTACACAATGGTACTACAATTTAGTACTGTTTTTCGGTTAGTATATAGCTTACATTTTTGTTTTCATTTCGCTTCATTTAAACAAAAGTGGTTAAATTTAAATTGTATTTTAAAGTGTCATACCACATACAGACACTCCACATTTTATGTTCAACAAAGTAATTTGTACGTTTGATTTGTCTGAGAAAGTAATTGTATATTTCCATGCTATAGAATTAGAAAATTAGCCTTATGCAGTCTGCTGCTTGAAGTGTGATCCTTTATAGAATGTCACATTTTGAGGACCGTGGTTCCAGGTAATTTAAGGGTGAACAAATATAAACTGGACTACTCCTTTCATCCCAGACTCATCATCAAAATACCACTGAAAAAGTTCTGATTTTTATATTTAGCATGTCGTTTTAGTACACTTTAATTAGGAAATGCTTTTTGTCCAAAAAAGTGTTATGTAAGTCTATGGAATGATAATGTAGGATAATATCAAATTTATTACATAGTATCAGATCTTGCTCCTAGAGATCTATGAAGTGGTACATAAATTTGTGTATATAGATTATATATATGCATTTAAAGAAGATTGATTTCACATTATACATTTTCCTATTAGACCAGCTGATGCTATGCCATTATACAATTCGCATATGGGAAACGTTTTCTTTACTCATATTGCATATATTCACTGAATAAACAATAAACAAGCATAATGTTCTGCTTGACATTGTTCTTAAGCTGTTTCATAATGTCTTAACTCTACAATACAGTTATAATTTAGTCAGATGGTCGTATGTTAATCCAGTACATAGCAAAACTGGCAGTGTTGATTTAACACAGTGCTTCTATGCATCTGCACTGATGTGTGGACCAATATAAACACTTAAATTAACGCTGTTGGAATTGCTGTGTAGTGTTAAATTTAACAAAAATCCCTTGTAATATTGTATGTTTAGATATTCGAGTATTTAAATACGTATTAGCCAATCCATTGGGGGAACACATTTACAGTCTGTCTCTAAATGTTATCAAATAAACCAGTTTTAATTTTAAACTTTTACTTGCACAACATTCACAATGACAGATCAATTTGTTCAGTTTAGATCTTTAAATTGAGTCATGTTTCACTGAGAATTTTGAAAGACGAACTGATTGCTACATCCTGGTTAGTACGGAGTGATCTTCCTCAAAGTTCACTTAAAACTGTTGATATGCAAGTTAAACAGTGACAACCAGTCATGTAGCAGTATTAAAGACACTGCGTTTTATCACCAACAAGGATATTTGATCAGTATTTGCATACATAAATTGATAAATAGCAAACCTGGCTTGCTAAGTGAAGAGACCCATTTGAATAAACTTTTAGTAACAATTGCACTTCTTGCTATGCAAACACGTTATGTGATACTCATTTCATACAGTCCAAAAATGAGGGGAAAACGTTCTTTAGTACTAAGATCTTAGCTGCAAACTCTTGCAGGGCTGTTGGTGATCAGGTTTAGAGTTAATCAAAGAGCATTTAACATCACTGGAGTCATACATTTAAAAAAAAAAAAAAAAAAATCAGTACTCCAGTGTCCCACACCCTTCCTTTTGTGTGTGAAAGGAAGCTTGGTTTTATCATGGAATTAAACTGAATTTGTCTGTTCCTCCATGTCAGCATGACTTGCACTTCTAAAGGTCTCTTATTCATACAGGCACGGCATCATTTTTCTTAGCCTACCTGCATGCTTGCAACACTTCTTGAGTCACATTACACACTGGTTTTAGAATAAATTTGTAGGTTTCAGAACAAAGCTATATTACATTCTTTCCAAATCATTGGCTTAAAAAAAAAAAAAAAAAAAAAAACCAGCATCAACTTTGAACAGCTGGGGGGGAGGACACTGAACAGGAGGAAGTGGGAAAATAAAGCGTTAGGGTTGCAAAATAAGAGAAACTTCACAAATGAAGGGGGAAAAAAAAAAATACAAGGCGCTCTAATGTTATATCAATTAAATCTTTATTAGCGCTCACATTACAGAACGCATCCGTGCTCTACATGAGCAAAGCGCAGCAGTGTTAAGGTCTTTACATTTCCATCACACACCTCTCTCAAATTTCGAGAGGCGTCTTCATAAAGTAAAGGACGCGAAACGCAGCCGCACCCTGCGCAGGACAGCACAGGCGGCACACAGAAACGAGACGTCGCCGCCACTTGTACTCTGCCAGCAGCGCTACTTCCTCAGGCTGAGCAGCTTCTTTATGTCGCCTTCGATGTCGCTGGTGAGGAACCTCCTGCTGTAGCGCTTGAACGGCTGCCCGTCCGGACCGATGAGGAACTTCTCGAAGTTCCACGCGATGTCGTTGCGGCACACGGGGCTCCAGATGATGAACTTCGGGTCGGTCATGAGCGACAGCGGCTCATCGCTGGGAGAAGGGAGCGCCTCCTTGAGGAACACGAACAAGGGGTGGGCATCCTTCCCGTTTACGTCCACCTTCTCCAGAAGCTGGAAGTTCGGCTCAAACCCGTTGCCAGGGCGGACGTACTTCAGAGAATTTAGGATTTCCTCGTTCTTACAGTTCTCCTGTCAAGACAATGTCGAAGATGCTGAGATGTTGCGCTGGATCAATATACATCTCATTTAAAAAGACTTGGAATGGTACCTCGCATACGCAAACCGGTGTAAATTCGGTACACAGGTTTTATAACGGGTTTTTGCGTTTACACTGAAGATTATGATCGTCGTTTGAACAGGCTGAGGTTTAACATGCAATTAAGCGTGATAAACAGAGAAAAAAAAAAAAAAAGTTACAAAAACTTTGTTCTCCTACCTACACGTTGTGACTGTTGTTCATGGGTTGGCGATGAATTACACAGCAATAAACACACTATACTGTCATACTGACGTAATGTTTACTGGTTTATTTGTTCCAAGCTATTTGAAGTTTCCAAACGTCTTTTAAATAAGAATATCCATTTGAAGGCAACAAGTTTAACACGTGTACAAGCTGAGCGAACGCTACAAGAACTATCATTAAACTTTATGTTTAGTGTTATGCAAACGTTAACGAAGACGTTTGAAGCAGTCAAAGCTCGAGGTCACACTTTTGATCTCATACCTTCAACGATGTCATTAGTGTTCGCCTACCTGGCTGGACAGATAACATTTTCGAAAAAGAACTGAGCCCAACCACATAAACATGCGACCGTAAATGTAACCAACACCTACGAAACAGCCATACCTGGTATCCGAACTGATTACAGGGCACCCCCAAAACTACGAGCCCTTGGCCGCCGTACTGCGCCTGGAGCTCGTTCATTTGGGTGTAATCCCTGGTGGTCGTGCCTCAGAGGGACGCAACGTTCTCGATCAGCACCACCTTGCCCTTAAGGGAGGAGAAACTGAACGGCTCCCCAGTAACCAAATTCGCCGCGAAGTCGTAGAGCGTTTTCCCACCTGCCATCTTCGCCGTAAATGACCCGGTGTGTGTGTGAGGGGGGGGGGCAGCTTCGTTGCCTTTTATTGTCGCGCGGAGGCAGGAAATGGGAGGCGCGCGCCACTGCTCTTACAGATCTGGGAAGACAGGAGCAGCGCGTGGCTTTGAGGAGCGTTTGTAAGACGTGCTGCGCCTAGGTCAACGTCTTACGTAACATAAACAGGCATGTAAGCTCGTCAGTCGTTGTATGTAACACGCCAGCTAGATATATGACATGAAATACATAGCTGAGCAATGAACTATGTCTTATCTTCGCAGTTTACAAGAATGAGACGTTTTACTTGTCTTAAGAAATAGGTGTTTTATAAAACGAAACTTTCATTTGCAAAAATAAATAAATAAATAAATAAATTTCATATATATATATATATATATATATATATGTGTGTGTGTGTGTTGTTCTTGCAACTTCCAATATTTCTAAAAAATGCGAAGATTTCAAAATGTAAACATAATGTGCTTCTTTTGTAAGCCTTATTCGACACTTGGTTGTTTCGTTTTTGGTTTACTTTAGCATTTGTAGACGGTCCCTCACATAAAAATATTTGGCGCGGAAACTTATAGCAGACCATTAGGAAACTACAGCAAGGCAACAAGAGAGGTATATGAAATACTGGTATGTGAGGTTTTTTTTAAATATTTGTAATAGTACCCGTACTTTAGTAACAGTGCCAGTACTATATGTGAAACCAGATTAGCTAGTTACAAATGCGTTTGTCTTCATTATGATAAGATAATACGATTGATCTGACAAAGTTAGTCGTACCGTGTATATAATTCTCTATTTTACAAGGTAGTGGTTAGCTGTCTGACAGAGGTAACGATGTTACCAAGATAGGCTTTTATGTAGTTTGCTTGCCTTTAGCATAAAATAATTCTAAGACCTCCAGGGAAATCAACATTAACTCCGGCTTTTTAGTTAGCTAGAAACAGACAAAAAACCACCGTAAATAATGGGACCCCAAGAGCAGCCATAGTCAGAAATCCTGCATCAGATCCATCCGTCAGATATCTTGTGAAGTAAAATGGCATGTGCTTCCTGAATAGCATGAGGCAATAACTGAACAGGTGCTAACTGCTCTGGTTCTGACCAGGTAGAAATGATGCGTAAGAAGAAACGCTCCAATGTGGGCCAGACTGAAGGAGCAAACGAAGCATCCAGTAAGTGTAATATTAAAGCTTTATCCTCCACCACCCAAGTCAACCCAATAACGTTTCCATGCATGGTGTCTGCTGGTGAACTTTCTAATGATTTCAGATTGCTTCCTACACTCTGGCATGTACAGGTAGCTCTGTTTTTACGTGTACTTAAGTGGTGTAGGTTGACGTTTCTTTCATCTCACGCAGAGCCAAAGAAGAGTCGTTCAACAGGACACGGTGAGAAATCCACCCTTCAGGTCACTGCTGCTGATAGCTCTGTGTTTGTCAGACTGCTGCATGAGGCCGGCATTGTGTTGAAGCCAGACAACACGCCCAATGAGATTGGTAAGAACGTGTTTCTAATGACAAAACGTTTATCCATGCCTTTATCTCGTGTTGAATCAACTATTGCAATGCCCTCTATGTCATTATTAGCCAGGCTCCTTTTGCGCAACTGCAAATGGTACAGAACTCTGCACGACTCCTAACGAGGACTCGTAAATATGAACACATCCCTCCAGTCCTCCATTCACTTCATTGGCAGTTTAGAATCAGATTTAAAGTCCTGATGACCGACTACAAGCCGTGGAATAATTTGGCATCACCTTACATTTCAGACCTTATAGCCTTACAGTCCAGTACGGGCACTTAGGTCTTCTGAGCAGCTATTACCCTAAATAAAAGCTGCAGAACCATGGTGCATTACCTTCTCTGTGGCAGCATCCAAATTATGGAATTGACTGCCCCTTTACATCAGACAGGCCCCCTCTCTTTCATTTTTTAAATCTCACTTCAACACTTTTTTATTTTCTTTGGATTTTAAAGTAGATTGATGTAATCCGCAGATTTTAGGTTAGTTGTTTTCATCAGCATTAAAAGTGGACATTATTTATCGTATTACTCCACTGAGTTGTTGTTTTATTGTGTATGTGTTTTTGTATTTGACCATCATTGTCTTGTTTTGCTGTTGCATGTTTATTCTTTGATATTGCTGCCATTGTACAGCACTCCAGACAACAGCAGCACAGTACAGTGGAACCTTGGATTGCGAGCACAATTCGTTCCGGGAAAGTGCTTGTAATCCAAAACGCTCGTATATCAAAGCGAATTTTCCCATATGGGAATAATGTAAAGTCGGATGATCCGTTTCAGACACAGCCTTTTTTGGGCGCTGCTTTTCTACAAAATGTTGTACTGTTTCCCACATTTTGCACACCTCCCTAATCTCATTTGATGTATGATATGATATAAAAAACACATCAAACACATCAAAAACACATCATTTAAATTTGCTTTATAAATTGACATTGGCAACACGTTATTGTGATCATGGAATAACGTCTAATACACAGGGGTGGCATAAACACAAGTACACACTCATGCATATTGTGCATGTATATAGTAAACCCAAATAGCAGTTTAATAACGCCACTTACTTGGAGCTGTGTTGTTTTGCAGTTGTAGACCAAGTGGTTTTTCAGAAGAGGTTGCAGCAGCTTCTTAGAAAGGCTCCTCAATACCCAAATGTAAGTGTTCATCTTAGAAATGTTTCAGAACATTCTTCAGTGTTTGTTACAGCATCCTGTCATTGAGCCTGCTGTGTGTAACAGGTCATTCAGGAGTTCATATCTGGGCTGGAGTCTTACATTGAGGACCAGGAAAACTTTAAGAACTGCCTACTTCCTTGCGTACCACAGGCTTCAGATGAGACCTCCAGGTAAAAAGGGTATTATGGTTTTATAAGCCAGTCATGAAAAGCTTCTACCTTGATTCTTGTCAGATATATATCTGCTAAAGATTTTTTTACACAGTATCTCTTAGTGGCTGGTATTGGAGGTACATGTAAACAAGGATACCTACATCTGAACTTAATGGTATTTAAGAATCACTTTGAATTAACATGTTTAATACACACCTTCAGCCATTTTAATAGCATAAAAACTGATGCCTGACCCCTTGTGTTAATGACGTAGTGTCAGGGTTGCCAGCTGTCTTGCTTTTGGCACGAGACTCACTCTCACGTCCTTTTTCACGCTCTCACACTCTTCAGAAAATATATCATGCCAATTAATGGTCACTAATCAGTCTTGCCTACTGTGGGCAACTATGCGACTGACGCTGGAAAGTGTGAGACTCACATGAAGTAGATGTTAAGTTTTCTGCTGTTATTTTTTAAAGGATAATAATGTGCACGTGTCTTCTCTTGTTTCTCCAGCTCGGTGTGTTCGTACCAGGAAAGCCTTGTGCGCCTTCTGTTGGGTGTTGAAGTACTGCAGGTATGCATCAATATTTAATTTGTCTTATTGAAAGATCTTAAAGGAAGGTTTTTGGCAGGCCAAAGCAGTGAATGTGACACGCTGTTTGTGCTTGTGTTTCAGTCTTCGGTCATTAAAACGTTGTTTGAGAAGCTGCCCGAGTTCATGCTTGACGGGTGAGTGTTGGTATTGAAATGGGTTTGAGCCTGGAGATAATTTTCATGCTTTGACAGTGTCGTACTTGTCATTTTTTTTGACAAATGAGTTTTTGATTCCCCCCCAAGAAGAAACTCATGCATTGTGTTCATACTCATTATTCTCCTCTTGTCCTGGTAGAGTCAGCGAAAACGGGGTCAACGTTGCTCAAATCATTGTCAACCAACTGAAATGGTTGGACAGAATCGTGGACAGTAAGGTACTAAACAACCATCTTCCGGAGTACATCTCATAGTTAAAGGTTTTCTGTAAGCCATAATTACTAGTGTTTCCTCCATTTGGTCCATAAAGGACTTGGCAGCAAAACTGCTGGACCTGGTTTCTGTAGCACCCATAGAACTCCAGCGTGATGTCATCACGAGTCTTCCCGAGATCCTCGAGGACTCCCAGCATGGAGACATTGCCCAGGAGCTCAAGTAGGTGTCGCTTCGAGCTCCAGAGATGTTTCATTGGAACGTTGGCTATAACTACCTGTGACCCTTGCCTTAATTTCCCACAGTTCCTTGCTGCAGCAGAACACCCAGCTGACAGTGCCCATCCTAGATGCCCTGTCCAGTCTCAGTCTGACCCCTACACTGCTGGCTGAGGTGCGTCTAGTTCTCTGTGTTTTGTGGTTCAGCTGTCAGGCTCAGCTGACCTGTCTGGCTGGCATAATTCTTTCATGTCCTTGTTCTGAGACTTGCTGAAACCCAGTGTCTATTCAGCCAAGCTGTCTCCATGCCATGCGGTGTCAGAGCCAGTTGAATGTAATTGTGTGTCTATGTGTGTGTGCGCACTCAGATGATCTTATGTTGCACTCTTGTCTCAGGTGCGCACGGTTGTCATGACGACCCTGGTTGCCGTGCAGCTGGAGGACCTCCCCGTCATTGTCAAGTTTATCCTGCACACCGTCTCTGCCCCAGATGCATACGAGGTCACATGTTTTTGTAATGCTGTCTGTAATGCTCCCTGATCCAACACCTTTGGGCAGGTGTTTTGTAGCCTTGACGTTGCTGATTCCCGTAATCAGGTGACGAGACAGTAAAGAATGAAAGACAGTTTTATTTTTATGCTTATACGGATAGATAAACAAATTGGTTAGGCTTAGGTTTTGGGGGACATAGTTTAATTACATTAGAAGTGTGTTGGCTGTTCTTTCTCAGTTAGGGGCATCTGTCTGCATTTCCCTGTTACCTGAATCTCATGTCTACCAGCTGACTCTTTGTGCTTTTGTTGTCTGTTACCCGATCCTCTGTTCGTCTGGCTGTTGGGCGTTACCTGACAGGTGGTGTCCGAACTGCGGAAGAGGCTGGAACTGGAGTTCTGTGCATCTCCTCGTGGAGCCCAGGGCTCACAGGCCTGCCTCCGGGCCAGTGGCTCCAAAGGGTGAGGCAGCTGGGGGTTTACTTCAGGGCTGGCTGAGGAGGTGTGTACCTGAAAGGGCCCCTCATTGCCAGGTTCCTCTTATGTTCTTGCAGAGCGCTAAGCAAAGGTACTCAGTTAGGTCTAACTATCCGATTTATGGAAGATCATCTAGGGCAGCCTGAGTGTTCTGTATCTATTAGGTTTTTCAATTTTCTTCTCAATCATGCTGTTGTAGGACCTCCAAGCCCTCTGGGGGCAGCAGTCCTGAGGACTCTGTCACCCTCGTTTTGGATGCCATTAAGACGGCCGTTCGTTTTCAGAAGGCCATTTCTGAAGCATGGTTGAAGGTGAGGTTGGAATAATTATGCGTGGTAGAACTCATAGTGTGTTGCCACAGGTAGTGACTTTGGGCTCACCTTATTTTAACCACATAAATGAAATAGTCAAAGACTGTCACAGATTTCCAGTGTAGATTTTCCAGTTTTTGTAAAATTTATGTTGAAGACAAATGTGAGTAGGCAGATTACTACATTTTAAGCCTACCTAAAAGTCTCAGACTTGACATACACCTGTATATATTCAGTCAGTCAGTCATCATTTATACCGCTTATTCCTGGTGAGGGTCACGGGGAAGCCTGGAGCCCATCCCAGGACACACAGGGTAGGGGACACCCAGGGCGGGGCGCCAACCCACCACAGGGCACACACACATACACACACTACGGGCAATTTGGACACACCAATCAACCTAATCTGCATGTCTTTGGACTGTGGGAGGAAACCGGAGAACCCAGAGAAAACCCACTAAGCACCTGGAGGTGCGAGGCGACAGTGCTAACCACCACGCCACCATGCCGCCCGCTTGTATATATTGCATATTTGTTTTCTTAAATGTTGATTAAAAAAAAAAAATCAAAACTTGTGTTTAATGTAATATTTTAGATTATGGTCAGTTTCTGATTAATTTGATTTTGCAGCTAATATGAGTGTTCTGAAATGCACCAATTAAAATGTGTATTATTTGTATTTACACAAAAATTTCACATTTGTGCAGCTAATATTGGGTTACAGTCAGCATCTCAGCACTTGCTCTTGTGAAACAAAATGAAAGTTTTATCCATGTATGAAAAACGTTTTTGTCTTGCAGGCCATAGAGAATGTGACTGAAAAAGAAGACCACAAGGTAATACTTAAGTTTAGTACAAATTGTTCTTTATTCCTGTGAAAAAGATCTTGGTGATTGTTTTGGTATTGCTTAAGCAAGTTAGACTACATTGTATAGTTTACTGTTTAACCAGTATGTGTGTATTTGGACATTTATTGAAGAGAGATTTTTGTATAAAATTTAACCTTTTGCAAACCATTTGCCTGTCCCAGTTTTACACATGCACTTTTGTGTCTCCACATTTACTGTCATGTCAGACAGCAGCTAGTTCCTTTTATAAGTTTAAACCCTAGAGCCTTTGACATGATGCTGTTTGGCTCCAGGTCGTCGACCTCCTGGTTTTGTTGATTCTGCACATCACCGATGCCAACCACAGCCGACGGGGAGCGGAGCGAGTGCTGCGTATTAAAGTGCGGGGGGGACAGATTCGGGAATCCCTGCTGCAAAAAATGTTTCGGGGTTACGCTCAGGTGAGCTTTCCTAACTCTTGGCATCTGTTGGATGCTTTTGAGAAGTCCAGTTTTCCTTGCTCCATCTTGTTGTTAAACACTGTCAGTGTCACAGCAATGCCGGTGATGCTGAGGTGCGGAGGACATGCTGTGGGTAAGTGCAGGTGCGTCGAAGTGATCCCCCCTTCCTGCCCTGTACACAGGTGCTGCGCAGTTTCTTTCCCTCCATCTTATCGCTGGCCCAGATCCTGCTTCGCTCTCCGGACCCCAGCGTGGTGCCGTTTGGTGGGCACATGTACAAACTGGCCTTCACTGTCTTCGACGCTTACTGTCAGCAGGTGCGCCCTTATGTAGGCCTGGAAAGTTGGGTGGAAACTCTTATGCACAGGAGGAAAGGTTTACTGACACTGTATTGCATGCTTTTGCGTGTGTGTGTGTGTGTGTGTGTGTGTGTGTGGCGTGCGCCTGTGTGTATTCCGTGCAGGAGGTCGTGGGCGCTCTGGTCACCCACGTGTGCAGCGGCCTTGGCAGCGAGGTAGATGTGGCGCTGGAGCTTCTGTGTGAGTTGGTGACACAGAGGAGAGAGGACATGGTGCGGTACGCTGTGTTTGTTAAGGTCAGTAAGGTCACAACACACCTGATAAAGAGGAAACACACTTTCACTGTGGACTAATTCAGTTTTGTGTGTCCCTTGGAGAGCCCTGTTCAGGGTGATTTACGTAGGGTTTAACAGAAGTGCCCTTTGTTAGTGGTGCTATAGTGTTACTGCATTTGAAACGTGAAAGTGTTGAACCAGAGAACATGCCAGTTTTACCACATCGCTGAGATTCTAATTAATTTCTGAAATACGATGATGGCTGAGCTAGCGCTCCCTGACTGAGCATGACTGGTGCCCCACAGGGGATGCTGGACTACATGGACAACCTGAGCCCTCAGCAGATCCGCAGGATGTTCTATGCGTTGAGCTCACTGGCCTTCGGAAAAGACCATGGCTGCCATATCCAGGTGAGGACATGTCCCCTGTGCTCTGCTCTGCCACCCCGTGTATATGCGTGTGCGTGCGTGTCCCCTGTGCTCTGCTCTGCCACCCCGTGTATATGCGTGTGCGTGCGTGTCCCCTGTGCTCTGCTCTGCCACCCCGTGTATATGCGTGTGCGTGCGTGCGTGCGTGTCCCCTGTGCTCTGCTCTGCCACCCCGTGTATATGCGTGTACGTGCGTGTCCCCTGACCACCTTCCGCCTGCAGGATGACATACACATTGTCCTGCGCAAGCAACTGTCCAGCCCTGTGCCCAAGTACAGGCGCATTGGCATCATCGGAGCCGTTGTGGTGGTGGGCAGCATGGCATCATCAAGGTAGCAAGCCGGGATAACACTCTGGGGTGGGTGAAATGAAAGCCTGTCTTGTGTGCCAGGCTTCTCTCACGGTCCTCTGCTCTTCAGGGATTCTCCTGAAGGCCTCCCCACAGCCCAAGGGGGCTCCTTATCGGAGGAGAGGCAGAGGCAGGTGAGCTTACAGCCAGCCAGCCCGCTCTGGGGCACCTTGCCTTTCACAGGGCTGTTTTGTGCTGACACATAATGATGTGGGATTGCACTCTGTGCAATTTAGTACTCGGGTGACGTGTTTAACGACTGTGTTTGGTAAAACTCATGCCGAGTGAGCACACAGTGTTTATCAGTAAATATAACAAATGTGTTTATGCTTGCTTTAAGGTGCGTTCTTGAGAAAGAGCAGTGCCAACATGATGATTGTGTGCGTGTGTGTGCGTGTGCGTGCGTGCGTGCGTGCGTGCGTGCGTGTGTGCGTGCGTGCGTGCGTGTGTGCGTGTGCGTGTGTGTGTGCGTGTGTGTGGTCATCCCCTGTCTGGCCAGGTTACTGGGCTCCTGGAGTTGCTTCGCTCTTGCAGCGAAGGCTGTCCCAGTTCAGCTGCGCTCTACTACGACGAGCTGGCCAACCTGCTCCAGACCTGCAGGCTGGACCCTCTGGTGCAGGTGTGTCTGCACTACATGCCCTGGCCTCCTGTCCACAGTTTTTTTTTTTTTTTGTCTGTTTCGTAATCTTGTATCTGTTTGCCAGGAGTGGATTGGGAAGAGCGTACTGGAGGATTTTCAGGACGATTTCGTGGTAGACCTGACACCAGACGTACAAGGGTGGGGTGCCCATTTCCTGTCAGTCATACACGTCAAAGTCTTTCACCTTAGCTCTTTCACTTTAGCTCTTTGACCTTAGCATTTCTCTCATAATAAGAAAGTGTTGTGTTCAATTAATTGTCTTTATGAATGTGCAGGCCTAGGAAAAAATAAATGGTGGAGTTAAATCGTTAGTGTAAACGAGCACAGCTGAAAACTTGACAGTAACATCTTGCAGAGATGAGGTTCATGTTTGTGCCGCAGCAACTTCCCCTTCCCTGCTGGTGTCATGTACAACCTGGACGAGGAGGAGAGCGAGGGAGGAATTGCCATCAACCTGCTTCCTCTGCTGCATGAGGACCTCCGCCACAAGGGGGAGCAGTGGAGTCAGCCACAGGATAAGAGCAAGAAGTGCGTGTGCTTGTAGCTTAGCTCTGTCCAGTGCTGTGTATTGGCTCATGCTTCTAGAGTGTCTGGTTTTCATGTCACTCTCTGTTTAGAAATGTCTAATGTTTTACCAGCAACACAAGCCTGAAAGATTTAGTCATAAGATACTTGTTAGCACAAGGAGAGTCCACTGAGTCAATGTAATCATTATAATTTTGCTCTTGGTTTATTTGGGAGAGGTTTGGGTGGGAATTGCTGTCGGTTAATGTGATGTGGGGGTTGGGCAGTCAGCGGGGGGGGGGGAGGGGCAGGGTTAGGGGGTGAACACAAAGATAAAGGAAAAAACTGAACAAACAGGCAAAGGTCAAAACCACGCAGTGACACTAGAATCAGAAGGTGCAGGAACTGGAAGGGTGTTGTGGGCTTGACGTCTGGCTACTCAGGCTGTATTACTGAAATGAAACAAATTAGGTTTCTCTAGAACAATGCACTGGTGTGTCACGGTAAAGGACAGTTTCAGACTCTGTGATAAACAGACCAGTACTCCCCTTTTACACACGTAAACTTTCATTCTAGTAATTGCTTATTTTAGTTTGGTCGTTATATACTGTGCACATTCTTTTCTGTCAGCCCTGTTATTTCTTACTGGATATGGATTGTGTAGACAAACGTAGATAATCAGGATTGCAGAAAGCCCTTGTTGGGTGTTTGCCAGCTCATTTGAGATATTAAAGCTGATAACTTAGGGTTTTCAAATATATCCATGAGTTTGCAAATCTGCAACGTGATGTACGACTGAACATGTGTGTGAAAATTGACACTTGCCCACATCAAGTGTTGAAGCAGTAGTGTAACTCTGTGTGCGCAAATGTGTGTGTCCTGGAGTATAGGCGCGTGTCCCCACTGTGTCTGGCTCCGTTCTTTCGTCTGCTCCGGCTGTGCGAGGAGAAGCAGCACCACGGAGACCTGGAGGAGATCGATGCCTTGCTGGGTGAGGAGGCCTTGTGCACTCCTGCACTGTCGGTGGTACCATCCTGGCACAGCTCACAATCCAGTATTGGAGCTTCAAATTCCCAGATGGGAACGGCTGTTGTACCATTGATGTTAGCTCTGACAGATTTGCCTGTAACCATGTGACCGTTCTTGAGGCTTGTGCGATTTGCGGGTGCTCTGTGTCCCAGGTTGTCCAGTGGTTTTGACGAACTTTGACATGATGGACAAAGTGGAGAGCCTGTCCAAGTCCGAGAGGGAATTCCTGTGTTCTTTGCTTTTCTACACCGTTAACTGGTTTCGAGAGGTACGTTCTCACTCTGCCAAAAGTCACGTCTGGTGGTCTTTTATCTTTCTGTGATCACGTAGACTCTGGTTGTACTTTACATGCCTCACGATGTGTTTTGTAGGTTGTGAACGCATTCTGTCGGCAGAAGGACCCTGAGATGAAGATGAAAGTAGTGACCCGTTTGCAGAACATTGTCTACCTTCAGAGTATTTTAGAAAAGCTCTTGGGGGGTAAGAGCACCGTACTGTGTTGTGAAGAGTAATGCTTATTGTTTCCAAACACATCATGTATACTTGATTACCGTAAACATCGGTGTTGACAGCTTATGATTACAGCAAAAATTTTCCGTTTGAGGAACAATGGCTTCATACATTAGGGAGTAAAATTCTGGACTGACTTGTATCTGGGTTACCATGACGGTTGTCATGTACATAGAGATGATGCTTGATATAATATTGTTCTGAGAAGTGTTGCCTTGGTTTTTAATGCAGAGCTGTTGTGTATGAGTAATGTCACTGTTACTGTGCTTTCATTCAGCTCCCATTAGATAACGGTTAACTAAACTATAGTGAGGCCCATAAATTTCTTATCCAGCAGGAAACACGGCAGTTTAATATGCAGCTTTAAAGTGGAAATTTTATTGCACTGTGTCATCTGTCTGGACTTTGTCCTAATGCTTAGAGATTGAGATTGTGTGTGTTTTTGTGAAACCGCCTGTGTATTTGCATGTTAATGTCTGGGTTTCCTGGTTTTAGTGACCCCGGGATTTATACCCCCCCTTGCTAACTTTGACTGTGATGGTTCTGAGGGGTCACCCCCCCTGCCCTCTGCTGCTCCCCCCAAGAAAGGGAAAAAAGGTAAAGGTGTGTTAGGCTCACACATGTGCAGTTAAGACCTACTTGGTGCTGGCAGATGCATGGGGTCATGTGACCCTTGTCATTTCTACAGAGGCTGCTGGCGGGCGGAAGCGCAAAGCCCCACCCACTAAGTCAGGTGACAACACTCAGCTGGAGGAAGGGACTGAGGCAGACGAGTCCCAGCAGGTAACCTGTCTGTCTGACTGTCTGTCGACCAGCCTAGACGTTTTTTTTTCACGTGTCTCTGGAAAATACTTTGTTAAACTCACATTATTTGCAATTAAAAATAAAAGTCAAATTTTTTCTCTAAATAATGCTTATGCAGAGTGGAAATTCCAGCCTGACATTTTTTTTTTGTGTTTTTATGCGAGACAAAAGACCAGTATTTCAAGCTTTTTTTCAGGACAGTGCCGTGAAAATACTTATTTTAATTTACATAGTTTCAATAATGTCTTGTGCTTTTATTGGGACAGAATGGGGGACTGCAGTTAAACGTTGTACAGTGTGCACAGTAATTCCAAAATGTGTTATAAGACAGACTGCACAAATATATATTAGATATATATTTGTGAAAAGGTTTCTACCTAAAACAAATCGCTTGACTTATTTTGCCGACTCGTATGGTACGTTTAGCTGGAGTTAGAGTCATTTTTAACAATTCTGACTTCAATAACCCAATAATTACTTTCAGCTCCATGGCACAGGTATAAACAGACTGTCTTTTGTAAATATTAGATGCAGTATTCCTTTGGATACCCATGCCCCTTTAGGCAGGTCCTGGTGTCAGAGATGCATACATCTGTACATCTCTGTACATCCCATTTTATGGGTTTCTTAAAAACCTGCACAAAGCATTATTCTTTTTGTGAATGTAACTGATTTTCAGTGGAATAGAACCGAAAGTGCTCTTTTGTCCAGAAACGTTCCTGCTATGTTAACATCACGCAGCAGTAATGCAGAGAGACCCGAGGCTGCTGTTTTGTAGACCGACATGTTATTGCTGCATGTCAGCTCTCTGTTTCTTACCAGGAGGTCGTGCAGAAGGACAGGGAGAAGGAGGTCAAAGGAGGGCTTGGCCTGACCTCCTATCGGCCCTTCTTCAGGGAGCTGGACGTGGAGGTGTTGGGGATGCTGCAGTGTGGCCTGCTCTCACGCTCCCTGCTCGACACGGAGCTACACAGCCGGGTGCGGCACCGTGCCGCTCTTATCTGGCCACGTACGGCCTGTTCTCCATCCCTGATGTAGTGTTCCTCCTGTGCCCAGGCACTGTTGCTAAGCGATGGCACTGCTGTACTTGTTTTCAGGACAGAGAGGAGGTGCAGGTGGGCCCCGCTGAGCTGGCATTCCTGCTGGAGGACATGTGGAGGAAGTTGGACTTCTGTCTGTCTGCTGGCCACGCAAAGAGGGCCTGCTTCATCAGGGTGAGGCCGTGTGCATGCGCACAGGGCGAAAGCGCACGTATCTGCGAGGCCCTCCCATTAACTCTTATTTCTGTGCAGATAACAGTTGTAGTTTGTCATTTCAAACAAAGTAGGGAACTGTTAGTGCTGTCAGTGGACAATGAAGAGCAATTGTCCTTTAGAAACAAACTTGTTTTTTATCATATACATGTATGTATACACACACACACAAACACACACAGAGTGAATTTTAATACGAACAATGATGTGAAAGTTAGATTTCTGGTTCTGATATGTCCTCTGACGTGTCTGCTGAAATGTACCCCCAGGCCAGGTGCGACAGGAGTGTGGGCTTCTCTCACCTGCAACAGAAGAGCCAGCAGGAAGTTGCCACCTGCTGCATCCAGCTCCTGCCCACCCTCTGCACCCACCTGGAAAACTGCCATAACCACTTTCAGGTACACGAGCTCACCTTTTCAACAGTGTTCGCTGGCTTTGACACATAGCCATGGAGTAACCTTCGCTGACGATAAGAATCAGAGAGTCTGGAGATGAAGCCTGTTCTCTGTCAGCGGTATGTTAGTAAAAAGCCACTTTGCTTCCACCTGTCACATTGTCCTGAGTTGTCCACATGGGGACCACAGCTGTCCCTGCTGGGGTTTAGATTCTGTGGGCTCTGGTTTCCCAGGGCACTGACCACTGGGCCTGGCCTTAGTGTGATCTCAGTGTAATCGCTCTGTGTCCAGACTCTGCTCTCTGCCAACCAAGGGGTGGTGGACGGCCCGGGACTCGATACCAAGGAGCACGAGCTCATGAGTTTGGTTCTGCAGCTGCTCATCCAGATCCTGCACACCACCTTCAGCTGGTGAGCATCTCTCAGCTCTGTCAGGGGTCCAGATTGCTTCATCCACACTTAACATGCTAAATGACGTGTCCCAGAACCAAAGAGAGCGACATATGATACCAGGCAAAGTGATTCCTAAGGACTGGTCCAGACTGTCTTCTGTCCTGCCCTCAGGAACGGGTTCTCCCAGCATGAACAGCGTCCCCTGCTGAAGACGGCCCTGGGTGTGCTGGCTGGTCGACTGAAAGAGGGCGAGGCCACTCTGACCCTAGGGGAGCTCGTCAGGTGACGAGGACCGTATGTGTGTGTGTGTGTGTGTGTGTGTGTGTGTGTGTGTGTGTGTGTGTGTGTGAGACAGTTTGGTAACTCCTCTTCTTGTTCAGGCACAGTTTTGAGTACCTGCTGAACTTCCGTAGCTCCATTCCCTCCCTGAGCACTGCCCTGTCCCTCTCTCAGCTCCTCATCGTCATATTGGAGCGAGGGACAGCCAACCCGTCTGCCTGCAGACAGCAGATAGGTGAGTGGCGTGGACACACACACACACAGACCGCAGAGTAACTACAGAGTGATGACCGCATAAGGCCCACATCACAATAAGGGCAGTGTCTTCTGCTGAAAAAAGCCCCTCTGTTGAAGAGCCTCGGGCTGTGACATGCAGGAAAGCCAACACCAACAGCCTCCCACAACAGGCATGTTTGTTCTTGAAACATTTTGTGCTTTGAGAAGGTAGACTTTCAGTGTGAGTGAAAATATTGACTTTTAGTTTCTTAAAGAATGACCTGAATGCACAATGATGCTCTGTATCTCAGAACATAATAGGGTCATTAAAGGTGACCGTTTATAGGTGCACCTTATTTTATTGGCTGATGTACCAGCCCCACCCCTGTCTCTTCATTCCTCAGGCTCCCTCACCCGACACTTCCTGTGCCAAGAGTGGGTGTCGCCCTCTGGAGAGAGGGAGCGAGGACCCAAGCACAACGAAGCCTTGGAGGGAATTCTTAGGTAGGCTCGATTCCCAGAAAGCACAGGACTGACTTCTAGTGGCCATGACTGGAACTGTTAGGGAAGGGCTTTTTCAGTGTGTAGTCTTGATGTCCCTCATCCGAGGCCTTTGCGGCCTGAAGTGGGTGGCCAGCAGACTGGCCTTGTTCCTGTCTGTACTCTGGAGTTTGCACTGACCCCTCCATCCATCTTCCTGCCTGTCAACATCTCCTCGTGCACAGCATTTACCTGGAGCGCGTAGATGATGTGCTGAAGGCTGTTGAGGAAATTGCTGGTAAAGGGGTCGCAGAGCTCGTGGACGCTCCTAAAGATGGCCGCTCCAAGACTTTCCCCACTCTCAACAGGTAAGATGATGTCCTCTTGCCTCATTTTACCCTCTGTGGGGGAGCTGCCTTTCCTTTAACACATTACGTTATTTATTCTATATTTAAATTTTTTTAGGCAGACATTTGTCGTGTTTTACCGGGCAATGATGACCGTACTGGAGAAATCTGTGCGCAGGATCCCCCCTGCCCGGCAGGATGACAATAATGAGGTATAAGGGTCAGAGGTCATGGGTCACCATGCAGCTCACAATAGTTAGGGTAGAGGATACGCCTCTTTAGACTGTCTGTGTTCATCTCTCTCGCGAGTTTACACAGATTTTGCGACTATCGTCCATGAGACTCTTTACTTTCACCCATCCATTATTTAAAATAACAGCCATGTCATGCTGTCCTATGTTTCAAATTACTGTAATATATTTTAACCCAGAAGAGATGCATTTTTAAATGACATTTACACGGTTATAATACCGCATACGATATACATCATTCCTGGTTTGCTGTGTACTTTCTTGCTTCTGTGATTCTGGGAATAGTAGTCCTCTCTGTGTTCACAGGCCCACTCTGAGAAACTGCTAACCTGGAACATTGCTGTCAGGGACTTCCACATCCTGGTCAGTCTAGTCAAGGTAATCTGAAAAAGACCTGTGTTCATACAAGACCTTGTATGCTTTACACTATGAGGAAGCATTATCGTCTGACACCAAGGTAGTTCCCATCAGCCACTCTGGTTGTTGTTGCTGCGGTTGTCACTGTGCTAATCATACGTTTGCTGCTAATACTGTGTTCTGTTTCCTAAGGTGTTTGACAGCAGGCCGGTGCTCACTGTTTGTCTGAAGGTTGGTATTTCTTCATGTATTTTGTCTATGTGGATCCTGTATCAGAGCTCAAAAACCATTTGAACTTGTGTATGTTTACGTGTGTGTGTTACCTGTGTGTGCACGTGTGTGTGTGTTACCTGTGCGTGCACGCGTGCACCCATGTCCCCTTGGCAGAACGGCCGGCTCTTCCTGGAGTCCTTCCTGAAGCTGGGAATGCCTGTGCTAGACTTCAGTTTCAAGAAGAACAAGGTAATGACCGAAGCGGGCGGCGCTCGCTCCCGTCTCAGTGAAAGGGTGGGAAGCCGTGTCTGCGTCTGGTTCTGTACCCACAGTGTAGGGAGGTTTGTGTAGAGGTGAACAGCCTGACCGTCTGTGGGTTCTACAAGCTCAAGGAATCTTTATTTGCATAAATTTATTTGTGTGTTTGGCTCTTGGTGTCAGACCCTGATGAGGGGGGTGTCACTATTATTTTTGGTTTAGTGCACATTATACAGTTGTGCCCTTACAGTACTGTCCCCTCCGCCTATGATACAACTTTATTCAGTTTGAACTCAAGTTTCCTCACGTTGTTGTTGACATAGAACTGGCTGCTTGATCTGTCACCAAAAATTACGTGAATGGAAGATTTTACAGGAAACAAACACAGACATTTACAGTTGTTCATTTAGCAGAGACCTTAGTCCAAAGTGTCTTACACACATATACATTTGTATTAAAACGAGGACAGACGGTATCTGAGAATCCAGCTAACAGCAAGTGCTGTCCAGTTAGTGCACAAGATTCAGTTAAGCAAGATAGAGTCTGAATCAACTAAATGCTGAAAATTAAATTAGCATTAACAAAAGGGATAGATAAAGGGCATTTAAACATTGGACATAACACTTAAAAGTATGAGACTTGTCACCACAAAGCATTCTGTTTTATGTCTGTGTGTGGTGTGCTGTAAAATACATCTTTTGAATGTAGGTTCAGATAACATTGCAGTGCTGGAATGTCATGTCTCTGCTAATGTACGAAAGCAAAGAGCCCCAGTCAGGCTGAAGAGGGTTATTTAACAATGAAAAGTCAGAGGGACAGAGTGACACTGGGGACACTTGTCCTTTGCAGAGTGGGAGGTCCACCGGGGATCAGGGTTATGTGTGTCCCTCTGTTCTGTCCCCTTCAGGAGGACGTGCAGAGCTTGCTAAAGACATTCCAGTTGAGCACAAGACAGCTCCATCATATGTGCGGCCATTCTAAGGTACGGCCCTCGCTGTGCCCTGTGCCCAACCCGCTGCCCTGTTAGCAGCTGCTGGACAACTTGCCTTTGGCTGTTCCATCTTGGTAATTCAAAGCACACCTCTTCATCGTTACTTCTTGGAACCCAGATCCGTCAAGACACCGGACTAACGAACCACGTACCAGCACTCAAAAAGAGCCTGGAGATGTTTGTGTACCGCGTGAAGGCCATGTTGGCTGTCAACCACTGCCAGGGAGCCTTCTGGTTGGGCAACCTGAAGAACCGTGACCTGAAGGTTCGCTTCTCCGCCCACAGCCCAAACGCTTCTGCGAAGCTAGCTTGCATGTGCACAGACCCACGTCTGCCCTGTTTCTTTTTTAAAGGGTGAGGAGATCCTTTCCCAAAGGTCACAGATGAGTGAGGAAGAGGATGAAGAGGAAGGGGCTTCCCAGCTTCCAGAGGAGGAGTCAGATGAGGAGGTACATGTTATTTTTATTATATAAGGATGACGTTGATCTAGTTGACACTGTCTTGCTGGATGCGATATAATTAGCCTGCTTTCTGTAACTGCACAGTGTTCTGCTTAAAAACAGTCAGACTACACAGGGAGTGAAATGTGAATACTGCTGTTGAGTCAGCAGCCTATTAGGAGAACAGACACAACCTTTTTAATGATGCGTGTGTGTGTGCGTGTGTGTGCACACGAGGGTGCATGTAGAGGTCTGCGTAGACCTAATTTAAGCCTTCAACCACATGCAAAATCCAAACCCACTTACTGAAAAGTTAAATAGTTTCAGCTACAACATCACAAACAGATGCTGTAGTGTTCGAAACAGGAGTAAACATAAGTTGTACTATATAAAAAAATTAAATGGCGTAAGGTTATAGCTAACGAGTCGATTAACGTCTCGATAAGATATACTGTATACGTTTAAATGATGTGCAGTAAATAGAACAGAAGCGGTTAAAGAAATGTTTGCAGATAAAGTAGCCTATAATTGTCAACATTTATAAAAGGTCTGCCTGAGATTTGTGTAACAAGAGAATATTGTTTACAGAGAAGAGATTAGGCGTATTGAGTCTCTGCTCCAAAACACATCCACAATTACTGAAAGCTGGTTGAACAGGTCCATTATAAGCAAGAATGCAAAAGACGCAATCCCAGCTCTGTTATCTTGTGTAATATATATATATATTGACTTACTTTGTCAGGCAAAAGTCACCCCCCTGTACTTGTGCATGCACAACCCCGTTACTTATTTTTTCTTTATGTAAACTTAATCACTTTGCAAACAAAAACCTGTATGAAAAATAGTCTTCCTATTTCATGTCAGCCTGTAGAAATATCCTGTTACAAATAAACTTTTGCATTGATGCATTGGACGTCGTTTGTTTGATTTCTTATAAATGTTTTTTTGGCCCTCCCCGTTCGCACTGGGCTGGATGCCCGACCACACACACCCGCGATGCCGCCTAGATGCGGCCTGCGCCCCGAGCCGTTGACGTGTCCCCTGGGACTTTAACTGGCGTGCTCAACTATAAATGCCTGTACAAAGTTCAGTGAAAACAAAAGTGTTACTTTTTTCCCATGGACCTCCCTTAGTTCACCTTTCACTCATTTCATGTTTTGTTTTTTTTTTTTTTTTTTAAACCTGTCAGCGCTCATGGAGCTGGAGCTTGCAGAACTACCTGGGAAGTTTTTGGTCTGTACGGTTAGAGACCGTAGTTTATGTGTAAAATGCTGTTAATTCAATTCAACAATACTGCTGACACCAGGCATTGACTGACACCAGGCATTGACTGGTACTTCAGCGGCTGTACTTGGTCTTTGCTGTTTTTTTTTCCTCTTGGATACCCTGACATCATGGCCTGTGATTGGAAAGGTTACATTTAAATATTAATCTCTGAGAACAGGACACAAGGAACGCTGCGAGCTAACCCTGTGTCATGTCTTTTAGGACCGTGACAGTGAGGTTAAGGGTAAAGGCTCAGCAGAAGCAGACGCCACAGACGACTCTGACTAAATGGGTGACGACAAGCAGCTGCTGATGCCTTCTCACTGCGCTCTGATGTTGTTGCACACATATCCCATAATACCTTTCACTTCCTGTTTAAAGAAAGTGGGCAGACAAAAAAAAAAAACATGGTATTTTGGAATTCGCACACATTAGTTATTGCCTTAATGGGAAATGTATTTTTTTCTATGATATAATTTCACTTTAATTTCACATAAAATAAACACTTAAAGTTTGCACTTTTGTTTTATGTCAATATTTGGAGATACGGTGTATAACTGTAATAAATTTAATTTGTTATAGCTTTGATACAGTTTCATAGTCCATTTGTTTATATATGTTTGTTTTACATAGAATGTTGATATATTTCATAACATGAATTTGTTCAGATGTGATAAACCATACGTTTAGCATTGGTAGTAGAAGGTTTCCATGTAGAATTTCTTGTATGCTTATACAGTTGTCAGCTTGTGTTTCAAAGATACGCAAATTTTCACAACGTTTATCAAATCGTTTATAGCTGTGTTTTAATTTAAAGATGTATCTAAATAAACTCAACATTAGATTTCAGTACTTACAAGAACAATATAGTGTGCAAATGCTTTCAATACCCAAATTCTGTATATTTGTGAATTTGAATTACCTGATAAAAATGGCTTGTTTAAATGTATTGCATGTCTATAAATTTAAAATAATGACAAAATTATATGTTAGGCTGCTTGGGTGGTCCTTTAAAATCAAGTCTGTCTTCTAGTTTGCAAAAAAAAAACAAAAAACAATTGGTACTATAAACAGAACTTTGAAATAATGTATTTATGTTTTAATATATGAGCAGATGAACTATACTGGATGCACACTAGGCTGTTTTATCACCTTACTGTGAAGTTTTTGTTGAACAGCTTGCATTGATAATGTACTGTTTGACAATGCCGCTCTTCATCTCTTCATGTTCGTCAGTTGGCTTTATTTATGGAGCACTTTTAACACAACGGAAAACAATTTTAATACACCTAATCACACAAAAACAATGACAACAGTCACATGCTAGCCAAAGCCAAGGAGAGGAAAAAGTTTTTAACCTAGATTTAAAAGTAGCTGAAGTTGGTGCAGACCTAACAGAGGGGGGAACCATTCCAGAGCCTGGGGGCAGCTACCAAAAAGGTGTAGTCTTCTCTAAGCTTAACCTTGGACATTGGTACAACCAGTAACATCTAGTCTGAAGACCTAAGAGATGGAGAAGAGGATTAGGGGTGTTACAGATCCATAACATACAAAGGCGCTAAACTGTTTAAAGGTTTACAGTAGTCTAACCATGAGTAAATAAAAGCATGAACTAGTTTTTCAAAATCAATCCCAGAGAGAAAAGGCTTCAATTTATCACCCTGAGCTGATGAAAACAGGCTTTGGTAGCTGAAGTAATTTGTCTGTCAAATTCGAGGTCACTATCAAAAATCTCATTAAGGTTTTTAGCAAAATGTTTACAGTAGATTAACAGAGCCAATACTTGTAAGAGCATAAATGTGGTCAGAGGGCCCAAACCATACAATGTGTTTTTTTGTTACATAAATTAAGAAATTTTATGTCCATACTTTTATGCCTTTCAGGTATTCCAGTAAAGTTGCAAGAGAGTTAGATTTACTTTGTTTTAGTGGCAGATAATCTGTGTATCATCTGCATGACAGTGAAAGGAAATGTTGTGTGTATAGTGTGTGTATATATATATATATATATATATATATATATGCATATCTGTAGAACAGGTAAGGAAAGAGTTGTGTAGACTCCGCTGGCCCCCAATAATGTCAGCCCAAGTATACTCAAATCCTGCACCCCTCAGCTTTGTGGTGGACTTCAGTACATCTTTAATCTCAGCCTGCATCTGAAGAGGGTCCCAGTGCTGTAGAAAATGTCCTGCTTGGTCCCTGTACCAAAGAAGGCACGCCCCAGCGTCTCCAGTGACTACAGACCAGTGGTCTTGACCTCACACATAATAAAGGCCTCTGAGAGACTGATACTGGAATTCCTCCGACCTCTGGTTAAGTCCTTTCTGGACTCCCTCCAGTTTGCCTACCAGCCTCAGTTTGGAGCAGATGATCCACATCTGCTCCACTGCACCTACTCCTACCTGGACAAGCCTGGGTGCAATGTGAGGATCATGTTCTTTGATTTCTCCAGCGCTTTTCACACCATCAGCCCTGCTCTGCTAGAGGAGAAACTGAAAAATATGTGGTGGCTACTACCTTGAATTGCCTGGTTTACAGACTACCTAACAGGCCATCCCCAGTATGTCCACCTGCAGAACTGTGGTCTGCAGCACAGGAGCACCACAGAGATCTGTCTCCATTCCTCTTCACCCTGTATACAACAGACTTTAGATACAACTCCGAGTCCTGCCATCTTCAGAAGTTCTCTGATGACTCTGCAGTCATGGGGTGCATACAGTGTGGAGACACCAGGGAGTACCAGTCAGTAGTGGTTTTGTTGACTGGTGTGGGCTCAATCACCGCCAGCTCAACATCAGTAAAACAGAAGAATTAATAGTGGACTTCAGGAGATCCAAGACTCTTGTCACTCCTCTTTATACAGGGTCAGGAAGTAGAGGTTGTCTTGGAATATAAATATTTGGGAGTCCACTTGGACAATAAACTGGACTAGACCAAAAAAGGCCAAAGCCAGCTTCACTTCCTGCAAAGCCTTAGGTCTTTCAGTGTCTGCAGCACCATGTTGTGGATATTTAATGAGTCTGTGTTATCTGTGGTGGCCAGTGCCATCTTCTATGCTGTGGTCTGCTGAGGCAGCAGCATGAAGGTGGCAGACACTAATAGAATTAACAAATTAATTAAGAGGGCTGGCTGTGCTCTGGGACTGGTGCTGGACCCTCTGCAAGTTGTAGCTGAGAGGAGGATGCTGACAAAACTGTTCTCCATCTGGGACAAGATCTCCCACCCACTCCACAGTGTGCTGGCTGGACAGAGGAGCACGTTTAGCCAGAGACTGATCACTGCCAAGTGCTCCACAGAAAGCCACAGAAGATTCTTTCTTCCTGTGGCCATTAAACCGTACAATTCCTCTCCCTATTGCAAGGGGCACTGTTGTTGATACTGGACAATCAGTTTTCATATCACTAATCACATGCACACATACATTCACACACGTATTTATATCTCTTTCTTTCTTTATTTCTATCTCTTTTTCTTTCTTTTGTCACGTGGAGTGCAACTGTAAGCAAGCAAAGCAAAGCCCCCTGGGATCAATAAAATTCTTTGAATTGAGTTGATTTAATTGAATATATCTTAAGGGCACCACATACAATAAAAATAGAACAGGACCAACATTAGATCACTGGGTGACTCCACAAAATGAGAGGATCTGAGGAAGAAAAATTGCTCATTTTACTTGAAGAGCTTCTGTCTGTTAGGTACAAGTTGAACCATAAATCAGTCCCCTAGATGTGTACACACTGCTCAAGAGCCATCCATCCATTACCTTAACCGCTTATTCCTGGTGAGGGTTGCGGGGAAGCCTGGAGCCCATCCCAGAGCACATAGGGCGCAGGGCAGGGGACACCCAGGGCAGGGCGCCAACCCACCACAGGGCACACACACTACGGGCACCAAGCACAGGGAGAACATGCAAACTCCTTGCACACAGACCCAAGGCGGGAATTGAACCCCAGGCCTGGAGGTGCGCGGCGACAGTCCTAACAAGATGTTGAGGGAATTAAAGTGTTTATGCAGGTCGTCATATAGTCATCTCAAAAATCTCAGGTCAATGAATGAGCAGGATTTGAGATTACATTAGTCTCAGGTCTCAGACGTTCTTATATATATAAAAATTTACTTTATGACTTTGAATACTGTATTTACTGTATTGGTGTGGCTCTTGTCACATGGACTGCAGCTGTCACCAAGCACAACAGTTTCCCTTTGGGATTAATAAAGTTCTTTGATTTAGAATTTCTGTTTGCTGTGGTAGTGCTGAAGTGCTAGCAGCTTTGGAAAGCCCTGGAAACACGGTACAGTTTTTTGTTTTCTCAGCTTTGTTGCGTGAAACTTAACATTTCTGACAGGAATTTTCCCAGGTGTTAATGTGCAAAAGTGTGAATAATAATGCTGGGGGTCTAAGCAGGCATTTCCTGAAAATGTGGGAAAGTGTAATATTGGGGGGGATATATTGGAGCTGACCTGTTCGTTTTTTTCAAGCCACACACTACTTGTCAAGGTCAAGATTAGTTTTGACTACAACCTTGGACTGAAATGATTCCTAGAGAAAGTTAATTAATTTGATTAGTAAAAATTGTCAAAAATCTTTGCATCAAAGCTTTTTTTAATTGATATACCGACAGTTCACTGTGTTTCGCATTGAACAGTTAATTCAGTCCAAGGAATTTGGTTTGATTAGATTGGACAAGAGGCATTCCAAGAGTGCTGATTTACAATATAACAGCACTGGGATGTTTGGCTTGATTTGATTTGACAAGAGGCATTCCAAGAGTGCTGATATACAGTGTAACAGCACTGGGACGTGTAACAATATGTATCACTCCTCCTCCTATAAGCGTTAATAGCACTTTTTTGGAAATAACATTTCAGTTAAATTATGAATAGTCATCAGTAGAGGATGAGGAGAAGGGAAAAAGCCAGAATGAAGCTAACACAGCAAGGCAAACAGCATGGGATTTTAACTGCTTTCAACATTGCTACTGTAACATGTAAAGTAATCTAGTGTGCACAAACATGCTCGTTGTTTATGTTATGGTCCAGTTGCTGAACTCTTTGTGTTGGTGGAGCCACACAACTGATAAAACATCTGTTGTTTCTTTACCGTCACCTAATAAATGGCAATTGTTGAACTTTAGTATAAAATTATTACTGATGCACAATGCACCATGTTGTGAAAACAAGACCGGAAGAAGCTGTGTTTGATTGCTTAAGGGTATGGACTGCAAAATGGAAAAAAAGAAAATGGTGAGGTGCAAACAGAAGAGACTGTCCAGAGAAAATGACGAAGTGTCCAAAGTTTGGGATCACTTCAAGCGGAAATAAAGAGAAAAGTGTACAGTGTGTGTACTGTATAACCGAACCAGCACACCACAGTAGCACAACAGCGGCGCTTCGGCATCTCCGCAGAAAATATCCAGTCTATGCATAACTTGTGTTATGCTCTGTAACACAGCAAGATCATTTTTATCTGAATACTCGATTAATCAGTGGAATAATCGGTAGAATACTTGATTACTAAAATAATCAATAGTTGCTACTTCCCCGATGACTCTTTTGTAATAGTTGGCATCATGTATGTCCTTTGATGACGTGTTCTCAGAGATGCCCACTGCTGAAGTCATAAACACCAAAAAAAAAAAAAAAAACTTTAATATTACTACATCACAACTCCAGGTGCTAACCTGACTGGGTTTTACATTGTTTTTTAAGATGATTTTTTTTGGGTTGTGTCTGTATACCTTTTATTGTGGGTTGGTTGATTAACAAAGCTTTTCCATGGGTCTTTTATGAATGGCCTTCTAGTCAGGTTTAACACTGTCCCTCATTCTGTTCTTGGGACAGTGTTCCTTGGTGTCTCTGACACGAACCTTAACACCATGTCCCCACCAATACCACATAAATATAGCAGAAGTCATTGTCTAGTAACTTGAAAAATTTTCATTTGCACTTCATTGAATATAGAGGGGTAGAGCTCTTATAAGAATTTCATTCATTCATTTCCATATATTTAGTCATTTTTGTCTGGTCAGGTTTTTGGTTCTCATGAAGGTATATTTTGAAATAAGAAGTATCTGCACATTGTCTCAGGCAGCTGTTCCATTTATACAGACGCTTTGTCAGTATTCTAACAGATGAATGAAAACCAGCTGGTTATGAACCTACGTAGTCCCAGCAAGAGGGTTATGTCACTGGGTTAAAGCTCTGGGTACTAAATCGCTTGTCCTTACCATGGTGATGATTATCATCCTCATAACCAACCCACTGTCATACCAGCCAATTGCTATACTATCCCCAATAGCATTTATAACACTTCTAACACCAGTATAACGGATAGAGGAAAGCCAGCATGTTTAAAACCTGCACTGCTGCTACCAGTGCAAAGCATCAGATAGGAGGATTATCTTGTTCAGATGGAGAGTGAGGTGTTTAACTTAGTAAAATAATCCTCTTGTCTGGTTCTTCTCAGTTCTTTGGGAACTAATTGATCTGTTCTCCTGACCACAAGGGTGACATTATCATCCTTGTTCCCAGCCGTTAGCACTTCAAGCAGTTGCTACAGAGTTGACATTCTTGTATTTACCTGCACAGGAATCAGCAGTGCCATTGTTCACCACTAGGTGGCAGTGAGAGTATGTGTATATTACCTGCTGTTTGAAGTGAGATATTTTGTAAGGTAAACAGTTCAGGTAGTACTTCAAAGTTCTTAAAAGTTCAGCTCCAAACTCAAATACTTTAAAAACTGATAGCGATAATAAAAGTTCAGAAGCTCTAAACTGACAGGATAAGAACATCATCTCTTATTGGGGTATTCACTGCAACTTTAACATTCAGTTTAATATTGTTAATGGAAAAGTACTGAAAAACAACACTGTAAATACGTATATATTTCTTGCAATTTTTTTCTGATAACGTCTTAAAGATCTTGTCTGTCAATATCATCTGTGAGTTGTTGTCAGTGTTCTGTCATTCAAACTCTGGGCTATGGCAGATGTTGCCTGTTATGCTTTAAAAGACACAGGAACGTTTCCATGACAGGCGTCTGTGTTCAGCCACTCAGCTACATGTTTTTGAACGGGAACAATTTTCTTGAGCTGACTGTCGTGTTTCTTCATCAGAAGGTTAGCTGTCTTCAAGCTTTCCTTGTTTTCTGAATACTGTAGAGACACCGGGGAAAGTCTGTCAGAAGGCAAAAAGAGTAAGACAGGCACATCTCTGTGATGGCAGCTGTCAGCATCTGGACAGCATCTCTGTGAGAATTACCTAGCAGCCAATGGCTGGTTTCCACGTCTCTATAGCCTCCTTAAGATGCTTCTCATCACCTTTAGTAGATGCAGGGGCAGTCTGGAGTCTAGATCCTTGTCAACATGGTTTGGCTGTTGTCCCCGAAATGCTTTTTTCACACTTGATTGACCTTCCTGATGTCTCAAGTGCTGGTTTTGAGGTAGAAAGTCCAGCTGATGGTTTTCAGGACTGCCAGCAGTGGTAGAGAAATATATTTTCTCACAGCAAGATTGTTTTCATTGATAATAAACTTATTTAGGGGAAAAAACCCAGATGAGCAGAGATTCTGTGACATGAATGTTATTAAAATTTCCTGAGGTAACTATCTTACTGCTTGCAAGTGCCGTCTCTAGTGGTCTCATCTGGAAACAAAGGGATGAGGGTCTGTGAACGGTTACCATAGAGACTGCATCACCATGATTCTCCTAGGTCTTCAGCAGTGGTCATCCCCAGTGTTGTGAGATGAAGATGTATGATTTTACCCCATACACTTGTTTTCTTGGTTTGAATGACTCCAGTTTTATTTCAACCTGTATTGGATTGTGGTCAAAGGTCACCATTCTTCTGTACTTCTCTCCCTCCTTCCAGATCTGTATCCCATCTCCAGATTTGTATCACTCTCTCCGCTCTCATCTCCCCTTTTTATTCTCTCTTTTCACCATTCTGTCTCCCTCTGTTTTCATTTTCCCATCTCATGCTCTCTCTTTCTTCTCACTGTCCCTCGCTCCCTCTGCCCTTCTTTATTTCCTCTCTCCTTTTTCATGTTTCTGTCTTGTTCTCTGCTCACCAGTTCTCAGAACAACATGTGGCTCAAAATGACACGTTATTTGGTTGTGCTTACCATGCTTCCTAAACAGTCAAATTTTACTGAGGTATATGAACAACTAAGAGGAGAACAGAGGATGTAAACCTGAAGTGGTATTTGTAAATCTGTTTGTGTAAACACTGTAGATGGTGCACATGGTTTTTTCTGCGTTACTGCTCTCATGTCCAGATTTAGATGTTCCCTGGAGTGTCAGATTTGAGAGGTCACCCTCGCATGACAGTCTAAGGGACGCGAGGGGGCTGGGCACCCGGCATGCTGTAAATAGGTTTTTGTTCTGACAGATGCACTTGGTGGTGCATAGGCTGCTTACAGCTTACCTAACTTTTCCATTATCTCTGTGTGGATGCTGCCCTTATACAGTGATAGAGGTTCACGAAACAAAATGGTGATCCTTTCCCAAAAGAATCTGTGTAGGAGCAGAAACTGCATATGGTACAGCCTTGCTATTCTCTCTGCATTCCCTCCATACCTGCCCCACGGTCAGCTAGCTCTGCCTGCCTAAGGGAGACCCCCACAGCAGCCAGGTGAGGTGATTTCTCTGTAAGCGGAGGATCAGTGGCGAGAGGCTCACCTCTTTGTTATTAGCATTGAAAGTGAGACATCAGCCTGGCTGGAATACGTCACAGATGTACAGCGGCAAACCAGACAATTCCACGATCGAGGGGGTTTTGTCGTTGATACCCAGCAGGCTGTTGGATGTCTGAGACTCCTCTGCATTAAGCCTGACATGTTTCCTGCTCTGCCTGTGATCGGATGAGGGTCCCCATTTTCCCTGATACCTGGAGAACAGCAGGCTCTCACTAATTTGTTTGGCGTCATCATGTGTTGCTGCTGTACGTCTGAAAGTGTTCAGTGAGCAGTGACGGGCGCCTGCAGCTCCACCGAGCCTGTCTAATGGAGCTCCTCGTATTAACACATACCGCAGGTGTTCCTCTGCTGTGCTTGCTTCTCTCCCAGCAGGCCGCGTGGGCTCAGCAGACGGGTCACTCACTCCCTGGCACGGCGGGCCCAAACGCTCCCGAAAAGGCGCCTGGCATCAGGGCGCGTGTGAAGTGCCATCTCATATTGTTCACAGCGGGGCTCTGTGGGGCTGCTCCGCGCTTGCACGAAGAAGCGAGGGAATGTGACGGACAGCACAGAGGTACCACCCTCCAACCCTTCTCTTCCCTGCTAGGTCAACATCCCCTTCCCCTGCTGGGTAAGTTGGCTCTAGATTGCTGATGTGTCTCATGTTGTTCCTTTCGAGCCCGTCCTGGATATCAGAGCCACATGGACGTGGCGAAGGTGGACCTCAGGAACCTCAGTGTCACCACACTGTGACAACTCGCTGCCCAATAATGACAAAGGACCGCCTGGCAGTGGCATTTAGAAAGATGGACAAGGGGGTGGGTAGGACAGGGCTGGGGATGGGGGGGCTAACTGTAATATACTGTCTGCTGGAGATCTTTGCCTGTCTCCTGTTATTCCAAAAGGGCACAGGTGTCATGCTGCCCTGTTTCATTAGCAGGAAGACTGTTGCTAAGAGCCACCCCTCGTCCAGCCAGAAGGACCATTTGGGTCTCTGTTTATATTAGGTATCTGACTAATGACATGTCTGGTCTATCTCGTGAGCACAGAATTTTTGCACTGGGTTGTGGATCTGTGATGTTGGTGATTGTGTGACATTAGTGACTACTGGTCTCCACAAAGAAATGGGCCACGGTGATGGGAGGTGGAAATAGCTCACATTAAAAGCCTGCAGATGGTGTTGCACGAGAAGTCCTCAAGGGCACCACAATCTAACCATGTGCTGTTATACTCTCTCTTCATCATCCTCATCCCAGTCCTGACAGCTATGGTGGGCTAGGACCTGTGCAGCCTAATGATATTGAAAGGTCAGGTTAGGGCCCTGAGAAGGATAGTCATGTGTTTACAAGGTATCATAGGTGCAGCTGGGAAATTCGCCAGTTCGACCTGGAGTCATGACACAGAGATCACCTGCCCAGTTCAGCTCAGCTCTCCTGGTGTGAAATATGTTGTTTCCTTCCTCTCAGTAGCATGGAGGATTACAGTCATTTCACCTGTTTCCATACACCTGAGCTGATTAAACAGAGACGAATCCCTCCGCTCTCTTTTCAAGCTGACTTTATTGGCTGGGTAGGACACAGTGACTGCCCAAGCTTCTCTCAGACAGGTCACAGGCTGTGCAGATACTTTGCTGATAGTTACTCAGATCTGTTTCATATTAGTGTTCTTCTGCACTTCATGTCCTCTTTCTGAAAAATAACTCATGCTGCCCCAGTTGGCTGTGAGGCTGCTGTAAAGAAGGACGCAAGACAAAGACCAAACGGCAGAGGAAAGAACTGCCAGCATCGGTTGTTTCTTACCAACCTCCCACACCATTCCACTTATGTAACTAGTTTGTTAAACTGTGTATGAGTGGAAACCATTTTGATGTCATCCCAGCTTCAGTCTCCAGGCTTAATGCATTATGAATGACATGATGTGCTCAGGAAAACATATAGAAAAAAAAAAACACAGAACACTGTAAACCTTTCAGCGAAGCAAACTAAATGAGCTGCAAAAATTATTTTACAGAGCTGCGCTCTTGGGCTATGCAGGCTAAACTTGAGGGAAGTTGTGCTCTGTAGGACTAAGCCTGTAAGTTATGAAGTTGTGTCTCTGACCGTACCTGTATGTGAGGCTCTGGAAGGCTCGGCCCGTGTTGGCACAGGCTGTGAAGAACCACGTGAGTCAAGAGCCTTGGAGCTGTGAGATGTGCAAAGGTGTGTTGTTTTTCTGCCTCCTCCTAACGGCTGTACGTGCTGACATTTCAGTGTAATATGCCTGCCACTGTGTGATAGTAGCAGCTCTGAATGTATCGTTAGCGACCCATGAGTCTGGTAACGAGCTTCAGCCATTGGGTTTATGGAGCACACATTGGAGTACAAGACAAAGAGGGATATTATGGTGTTAAGACATTTCCTGGTGCGTTCCAAAGTGTTATATGTGTGTCTGCCCAAAAAAACAAGACCACCTCAATCAATGTCTTAAAACCAGCACATACATTTCCTGCAATACTATGTGCAAGCATTTATAGTTATTTGTGTGAATTCTGCAGAAATTAAAAGCCCTCATTTCATAAAGGCGAAAAAGCTGAAGTCTCTAAATGTCTTGTTATTGACTCTTTTCCATGGAGTCCTTTTCAAACTGACATGGTTACCTTCCCATCACAGCTGAAGACCTCATATCTCCTGTCATTAACAGCCTCAGGTTTCACAGAGTTCTTCTCAGATGGACGTTGCTTATGTTTCTGTCAGAACTGGGTTCTCTCTTTTATGTAAAGATGAGGAAAGAATATGAAAATAGCATACAGCATATGGTGGCTACAGCTTGCTTGGTTCTATCACTGCAGCAGCATTTCATCTCCCATATGGTTTACATTGACAAAGTACAATGTTGTCTTTTTTAACAGGTGCACTGTTTGTTCTTAGTGTCTTTTTCAAGTAGGAGGCGCTGTGCTGAGTTCAGCCCATGCTCACTGCTGATACGACCTTGCGAGCCAGCATGAAGGATGCACTGCAGATATCACATAGGAATACAGTCGAGACAGCTTAGAGAACTTCCTCTGGGGACTCACACCCATGAAATTGTGGGGCAAACACTGTGACTTGAAGGTGAATTGGAACAGAAATTAGCAGAGATAAAACAAAGCAATTCTGCTGAAAAAAAAAAAAACAAAAAGAGAGGCTGCCGGGATAGATGATGGAGGGAGAATATGAAGTGGACTAATTAGTAAAGGAGGCTGTGCCCTCTGCCAGCAAGTCTGTCAGAGACATACAGAGGGCCGTCCAACACCATCTGTCCTCACCCGTGTCCCGCCTCACGGCACCTTCAGCAGCTGCCGTCGCCAGGAAAGGCAGTCCGAGAGGGCGTGGACAATCATCATTGACAGCTTCCAGGACACGTCTCTTAGCATGGACCTTCAGTGCTTTGCCAGCCAGCCCCCCCGCATCCAAGACAGTCAGTCCATCAGTCAGACGCAAGGCTGACTCAGAAGCTCTCTCATCTGACTTTTTTGTCAGCTATAACATTATTCAGCTTTGCTTTTGGTGTTTTTTTTCCCCTTTTTCTTTTTTAATTTGTCCCTTGGTGCTGAAGACACTCGCTCCATTCTCAGGTCTGTTCCACTATTGCATTAACAGTGCTATTTCTCTGAGCCTTTCCCCTGGAGGCTGAGAAGCCACCCGTCTGTGAATTTATCAGAGAGGCAGGTGGGGCAGAGCCAGAAAGTGGCCGGTAAGCTCTCAGGTTCAGCTGCAGCAGACGGCTGTTTTACCCCGGTTAACATCCGTAGCCTGTGTGAAATATTGTGTGAATATTCAGGGAAGTGCAGAGGCTATGTGTTAATGTGAATTGATCATGTAATGTACTGCAGAAATGTCTTGCAGTGTTGAATTAGAGACTCATCAAAAAATGCTGATGTGCCTTTTTTTCCTAACTACTTTTAAAACCATGTCCTCAAGACACAAAATATAAGTCACTTAAATTTTTGGAAGTTTTAAATAATGTAAAAACTCCATGGAAGAAAGTTTTTTCAGACTTGTTTTTAATATATCTGGGTAGAGGTCTTTTCAGACTGGCATTTTGTAAATAGGGCAGTTTTTGGTGAGTCAGGTTGTGTTTTCACACCCACCTTTTCATCACATTTGTTAATGGTCTCATTAACATTAATGTTCTCAAACTACCCTAGGTTGTCACATACTCTGGAGTCTCTTTATAAAGTGCAACGTTATCAAAGGAGTTTGGGTACGTCACAGTCACCATTGAGGCTCGCAAAAAACATTGCTCTGGATGGTAGCAGGTATTTCTCCCTGCAATTTTGCAGTTTCTGAATGTCTTACATTGTTTGCACATAGCAAACAATGTAAGAAAGTGAAATAACCAAACTTTAAAGAAGTTCTTTATCAGTACTGGACAATATATCTTTGGACAATAAATCTGGTAGTTTTACTAATTTTATTGAGTCATTCATACAGTAAAAAACGTTCTCTTTGTTTAATTTTTCAATACTTTATTCGTGTCCAAAACCAAAAAAAGGGGTAATACAGAACTCTGTAATGTCGCTTGTTATCACTGTAATTGAACAAAAGTTAAACATAATTACGCAGTTTTCCTTATATTAATAAAATGTGCATTCATGTACTAGAACAAAATATTGTATGCAATACACTATACAATAAATTTATACAATATAATAAGTATGTTTTTTAATAGTGTGTATGGCTTTAAGCATGTGACCAATGTAGTCAAACACACATTACCCTAAACTACTTTATACTCTCAGATATACCGTAAACCTCTTTAAAATTTAGATCTACCTTAAATGTGTGGGTTCCAGCAACAAATGTTTTATGGATGAAGTACGATGCTGTGTCATTGACTTGCCTTAGTTTTTGAGTGGAAGCAGAATTTACAAAGGATTTATTTCCAAATGTTTTATGGAGTCACACGTGAAATCCTGGAAGATAACACTGGACCCAGCGTTCCCTGTCACCACTGTTGCTGTAGCAACCATGTGGCTTATGTGCAAGCCCATAGTCAGGTGTGGGTCAGCCTCACACAAAGCATGGCCTTGGAGCAAAAAGGGCTAAGAATGCTCAGGTGGGATCGGCTCCTTGTTACTTGTTACTATAGTTTGGAAGCTGTGAGCACTTCGGCTACTGGAAGACCACATACCTCGTAGAAGATTTTTCTTATTTTGTTAAATTAGTTTTATGAATATTTAATATATTACTTCCACATAAAAAGTTGACTTTACACGAATGAAAAACTGTTAATGAACATAGAAGCAATTACGTCACGCAAAAATTAAGCTTTTTCATTACATTCATAATAGCTTGCACTATCTTAAACATCAGCAAAAGTTGAAGTGTACACAGAAAATTATATTTGAAACTGGTAGCCATTGGGGGGGCTCTTGGCATTTTCCACTATTGTAAGGATATGACCACTAAAGTTGGCAGGAGAGAAATCAAGTTGTGTTGTCTTCAAAAGTACCTGCATTCTTCTGATGGTTGTGATGTGCAGGGTCGGTCCTGATTTAGCACAGGGCATCACACTGCTTCCCTAGCTGTGGACTGAATTAGGCATTTGTGAATTATAGCCCTTTCTGAATTTGAGATTTTATTTCTGAAATCAAAGGTTATATAAGCTTACATATAAGCTTCCTATATATAAATATATATATATATGTATGCATATGGGCATACGGTCTGCCGGTTGAGCCACAAGGCCGCTCAAATACATGGAGATAGTGAAGCTGCTGACCTCCTACCATGCTGAGGTTTGGCTGTAAAAGCAGGCCACAATATTACAAATGCATTAGCATTAATGTTATGTTGGTCTTGCAAGGTCACATATACACTTGCTGTATTTGCTGTACCAGGCAACAAAAAAGTCAAGGTACAAGTGTGTTACTTACTGTATTATTTAACAATCAGTGGGAGAGCAGCAGAAGTACAGCAGAGGGGTGCTGTGTATGGCCTGCATGGCGTCAACACCTTTTTAGGCATAAATTCAGTACTGAGAACAAGAAAATTCAGCTTTTACAAAAACTATCCAGCTGTTTACTTGGTTGCTTGATTTACATATAATTTAGTGCAATAACATTCTCAATTTATATGACTCCCCAAAACCCCATGAAAGGATAAATGCAACAAAGAGCTGTACTTTGGGTGTTCAAACGATCTTTCAGCTGATGGCAGTTTTGAAGCGAAGCACAGAGGACCGGCAAGTGAGGGAGTGTACAGGGTCCTTAAAGGATGCTGGTAGGTGGAGGGAGGGCTGGCAGAGCGTGTTGATCACTGAGAACCCTGGCACGGCTGACCTTTGGGGTTTCATTATCTGCTCAGCGGAACTTGGATGGGCAGACATCTCACAGCTGATTGGTAGTCTTGGAAGGTGGTGTGTCTGCCTGCCAGCTGCCCTTTCATCAGAGGGCAGGTTCAGGACCGGTGCCCTACCTCCCTCTCTCTGCCCACAGGACTCAGCGTCTGCATCCAAGTCTCCCGTTAAGGCTCAACCTCCCTTTGTCCCTCATAAACACCAGCAATCCCTTCCAAATCTCCTGGCGAGGAAGTGAGAATTTTCCTCTGGACAGTCTTTGTAAACAGACCCCCCTCCAGCCCCCCAGTCCTGCACTGACCCTGAAATGCAGGAGACAACCACCATGTTTGGTTATCCAGCTTAGGGACTATGTGCCTACAGACAGATAAGAGGACATTGTGTTGTGGTGTGTTTTCGTTGTGTATCATTCATGCTCAGCTCACAACACGAGGCTTGTTTTGTTTATGCAACTGCACTCATAATTAAGGATTTATGGGTAACAGCTTTACCTACAGTACAGATATACTAGTCTTAGCCACTCCTGAGCCCACATTGTGGTGAAGAGTTTAGGTGTATTGCAGCAGCATCCTTTCATTGTGTCTACATGCATGCGTGTGTGTGTGTGTGTGTGTGTGTGTGTGATAGTGCACTTCTTTTGAAGTAGTGTCTGTGTGGGGGTGTTCATCTTGCTCAGTGAGGAAGCTGGGCTGGTAGTCCGCTGGGACTGAGAATGCAGCGGTATGAACGTCAGCAGCCTGAAGAGAAAGGCGCCTGGATGAAACAAATCAACGTCATGCATGCAGAAAGGGGTTTCAGCTGATCTTCTGCAGGACAGAGAAGAGAGCTCTCCAGGGGCGGAGAGGAAAATAAATTCCAATCGGCTTCTTCAGAAGGCCGTCTGGATTATTCCCAGGATTTAGTGCCACAGCATTCACACCCAACAAAGTAAAATCGATTGTAAGGCACCGTCCGACTGATCCCAGTAATCCAGTCTGCTCCAGTTTTCCCAGCATTCTCTGCTCACTCTTCAAGTGTGCTGATACACCCTCATGAAATATGCTTTTGGGTTCAGATGAACGACTTTCCAGTCATGTGAGTGAAAGCCCATTTTAACTGCTGGCGTTTTTCCATAGCTTCACTGAAACACCGTGGAATGAGATAATTGTGTGCTCAGCAGAACTGAAGACCCAAAGTCGTGGTTAGGAAACCATTGTCTGCTGCATGTGTGGCTTTGTCCCATATCTGGAGGTCCTGACTCTGTACTCCTTACTTTCACTGCTGTGTTCCTTACACTTAAGTCATGTGACTTATGTAGGTTTTACTGCTTTGTAATAATGCCGTTCTCTACTTGGTTCACACTGACATTCATACTTATTTAACTTGTACACCAAGCAAATTAAATAAGGGGAAACTACTTAGAGCCCTAAACTGATGAATTTTCTGACAATTACAGTTTGTCCTAGTCATACTTTTCCACTTTATTTGTAAGCACTTTTTTGGTGGCTTTCCAGTTTCTGAAGTACCAGGTCGTGCAAAGATATTGGCAACAAAACATCTCCATAACCAATAATAACATGAAGTCACATAAACAAAAATAAGAACATGGACTCCTACCAGAGCGACTGTTTGTATGGTAACATTTTAGGTTCTCTCTGTGGGGATGACTCACTGAGGCCAGGACCGTTCTGGTATTTTCTGATGCAAACACTGTTTGCGGATGATTATGGCAGCACAGCAAAGGATGGTTATACTGTCAGAACACCTTGTTGTTTCCATTTGCATGCCATTAATAAGGTTCCTGGTGCCAGCTGAGAGCTGCAAGAGTGCCACCTACTCAGCTATGATGACAGCCATCTTGGCACTCTGTGAAACACAAAGTATTCACTGTTTATCTGGCTGCATTAAGGGAAGTTGCAATTTTTAGGTGGGTAGCCTACTGTTTTATGTTGAAGTGTGTGTGTGTGTGTGTTTTCAAATGTACGTTTACAAATTAAGGAAAAAGAGAAGAGTCCATCTGCTACCATATAGACAATAAGGATGAAATGACGACAGCAGTGACAATTTTCAGTTCCTTAACGAGAACATATGCCTCGTTCAAAGGTAATGTGCCCTGTTTTATCTGTCTTAGCAAATATTGTGTTTCTGCTCGCAGACTCATTGTGTTCAGACGTTTTGTTGGGAGAGGTGTGAAACTTGTAGGTCTATTGTGTGGTTTTGTGGTAGGTTTGCTGTGATTGCTTCCTAATTCACCCTAATTATTCCATCCACAGTCACTGGGTGCAGTGCTGATACTGTTGGGTTGGGAAATAATGTAAAATTCATAAGAAATGTAGACCTTTTGAGCTAAAGACCAGTTCTGGACATTGACCTGGTACAGCAATGTTTTACCTATGTGGCTGTTAGCATTATATATTTATCCTTAAAATATACCAAAACAAGATGCAGTTTAAATAAATGCCAGAATTAGAAAAAGAAATAGTAATGTGGCAAAAAAGTTTTGGTGAAAGAAACGGTACCCGTTTATTTTCAGCAGGAAAAATTATTATTATTATAACAAAAAAATGAAGTCCAATTTTCAGTATTTGTTTCGGCTGTAAAAGTCTTACCTGAGCCAGTTTAGTGACAGAACTTCTACTGAAGTTGATAATGTTTACAAACATGCACTGGGGTTTGCTGAAAGGAAAGCAAGGCAGCTTAAACATAAGTCCAGAGTTTAAATGGACTTGGACCAAGCAGAGTAGTTTTTAAAGTTTTCTCCATCATGAGCGTTTTGCTGGGTTTGCTGTAATTTATAAACTATTAAACTGTCAGAAAGCAGTCTTATTAAGATGATTGTTTTGCACTTAAAATATCCAGTTTGCTTGTGAGATAGGTAAAAAAACAGGGGAGAGTGACTGGGATCAGAACCAGCATGCTGCTTACTTTAGCAGAACCCGGTGAGAATGGTGAAAATGCTGTCATGGTGTTTTGAGTTGTGATCCTTGTGAGGATGTTTGGTTGGATGTTTTTCTTGTGTCTGATTCTCATACCCCCCACGGTGTCACGACCGCCTTCCTGAGGGCGATGTCGTCCTTGTTTTATGAACGCCGGAAGCAGCAGTCTAAGTTGACTAACGGGCTTACGAGAGACGGCGATACGCAAGACTTGCCGAAATGTCACGGAGGTGTTTATTTTTATCGCGGTTTTCTTGTTAGAGGTAAGAAGCACGCCTGGAATGTAGAGCTGCTCAGTGGATTGGTGTGAGGTCTCCTTGGTCATCGAGGCTGGCCTCCCTCCGAGGCACCTTAGACTGACCTTGTTATGGCCTCGCTGTGCTACAGAGCTCGGGGGCACCTCCTTTTGAGGAGGAAAGACGCACATGTTTTTACCTCGAGTCACGTGACATGCTGAAGGACGTGGTACCCATTGTGTAGCATTGTGTGGTCACTTAAACGTGCACAGCTAAAAGCCCTGGTTTATTTTGTTGAATAGGTCTTGTGCTTTTTAAAAAATAAAACTATTTAATCAGTTCCTTAAATGTATAGTGAATTTATGAGTTCATTGGAAGGCCCGTCTTTAATTCTAGTTGACTTAGTTGATACATGCTTAAGTTTGTCTATGAAGATTCTTAGTCGTCCAGGTGAGGTTATCTGGAAGTTTAGTCATGTCAACATTTCACCTTTTACCAAAAGACTTCTTCAGTCTGATAAAAGGTGAAATGTTTCTGCATAAAGGAGAAAGAAGTCCAGTTGACATGACTAAACTTCCAGATGCTTAAATTTGGTTACAAATGAGAAAAATGTAAGAGAAACAATGTAATGGTTTATAAAGTGTCTGAGCTACCACTGTCTGTCAGTTCGAGTGTTGTTTTCTGAACAGCGTAGAATGTTGCCTATGACTTACCCTTTTTAACTATGTCAGTGACCTAGTTGTTTTATACTGTTTGTATGTGTTTTGGATAACCAGGGAACATACCTGCATATAAGATTTTCTGTGCATCTTTTTGCATATGACAGTGAATTTGACAATCTGAATTTATATACAAGCAGCAATAAATGAAAGGATCCCTTTAATCATAAAAAGTCATAAATAAATTTGAGCTGAAGCTGCTGCATCCAGCAGTTCCAGCTAAAAGGTTAGCTACCTTTTAAATCAGCCCAAAAGTAAAAAAAAAATAAAAATAATAAAATAAAACAGAATTAAAGTGATTTACTGACATGGTCAAACATCACAAGTCTCATTTCTTAACAGAACTGTTTTTTTATTAGAAGAGATTTAAACAATACTTTTGAAGCTGCAATTTTTTTTTATTTTTTATTATTATTTTTTTTTTATTCACTGGTGAAAAGACTGATTTCCCAGAATGCTCTTTCCATCTCGCCTTGACTCAGCTGGCCCCGTTTATCCTGTTAGGCTAATCAGTTTGATCAGTGCCAGCTGAGCCTGCTTCCCTAAGGCTAATTCTACAAGGGGTCTGGAAATTAAGTACCAGCCTGTGCCGGCATGACGACGCAAAGTCCCATAATTCCAGGCCTGCAGGCCGCCTCCTGTCACCCCATGAATAAAACAAACTCACACTTAATAAGGCTGCTGTGGCAACACAGTGGGCTGTGGGCTTGCATCATGTGTGGAGGGTTGTGGCTTTCAGGCCATTCCCAAAACTCGTGTTTAAAGTGAGTTTCTCTCTGGTGTTCTGGTTTCTCTCCATAATCCGACAACGTTGGGCTGGCATCTGAATGCTGGATGAGTAGTTCTGAAAAATATGTGTGCATTTAATGATTTTGTTATTCACAGACTAGGGGGCTGGGTGATTAACATTAATGTTGCTGCTGATGATTAAAGTACAGAAAATTAAATATTTTCTCTTACATAAAGTTGAAATTTAAAAAATAAATTTTAAGAGAGATTGAAAAAAAAATTCTCGATTTTCACTTTCCGGATCATCTTGACTTTTTTTTTTTTTTGAGTTAAGGTTTGTATTCTGAAATGTTATTGTGAATAATGTATGTATTCCGTGTTTCTGCTGTGTGTAAGTGTTTAGCCATCCCATAGTAGGCAACATTACCTGCACAGCATCAGTAAGCTCTTATGGCACCTCTGCAGAAATGTCACCCGGTAACCGTCACCATGTCACTGTCACTCACTTGACCTGTATTTCACCAGTTTGAAGATCTGACACCAGATGGAGCACCAGAACCTCACTGCAGACAAAAAGTTGTCTGTCTGCTCACTCTAACTATCTTGTCTTCTAGAGCTGATAAGGTTGCTGGTAACATCATTAATATCCTGAGGAGGTCCAACATTGTAGGTGACCTCTCTGTATTGGTAAATTGTGCTCCTCTGATGGTCAGATGCTGCTTACAGGGATAGCATTAAATGCTTTCAAGTGTTTGTGTAATCAATACCTTTAAGTGGCTATCAGACAGAGCTTTCTTAACCAACTTTGGTTTCCCATAGTACAGACAAGGTGGCATCCCAGTACAGCGATAATAATTTTATTACTCCCAAAGAGAAATTACTGTGCATTTAACCCGTCCCCCTGGGGGGAGCAGTAGATACCCACACACAGCATTCAGGGAGCTGGAGTATGAGCATCTTACTCAAGGACACACCTGGCAGCTGGGCTGGGATTTTATCCAGGAGATGTCAGCAGCCCAATCTGATGTTGTACCCATCAAGCCACCAGACCACACATTAAGGAATGACGGATAACAAGGGGAAAAGGTCAGAGGTATTGTCAGACCATTTTCACCTTTGACCTTTGCCTAGTGCTGTCCCTGTGCTCCAAGCCTCCAGCCTCACCTCTCTCTCACCACATCTAAGCTGGCATTTCAGTGCTGCGCTGAGCTTTGAGGAATAAGCCGTGTGTGTGTGACATTAAAAAGTGTCATGCTTGACAAGTGTTGACAAGCGTAAAGCGTCTTTGAGACTTGTTAATGAAGATACAAGCGCCTTTAGGCTCGGGGAGTGTATTTATGACATGTGGCGTGTCCGGATCAGTTTTGATGTGATAACTGTGCACTGTGGGAGCAATGTTCTGGTCCACTGGGTCATCCTGTACATAGTGCACAAAACATTGTGGTAATTGTGCAGGTGTGCATATTGAGTTGGATTGTAGCTTGTGGTGATAAGCATTGTGGGAACTGTAGTATTTTATGGAGCTATGGAATCAGTTCATAATTTTGACTGAGTAGAAATCACTACCATTAAACTAAATGCATATTATGCATATCTGAAATGTTCTTTTCCTAAACCACTTACTGAGGTCAGGGTGATAATGTTCTGGTTCATACCAAAGTGACACACAAATCTATCATGGAACACACACACACACACACACACACACACACACACACACAAACACACACACACACACACACACACACACACACAAACA
>JABJVR010002025.1:0-18111 GCA_025773905.1 Chitala chitala
TCACGCTTTGGAAAACAGTGCTTCATCACACTGTACACAACTACCTATTTAAATTTGATTCTTGAGTCATTGAGATGGCCAGTCAAAGTGCTCACACAAGTGCAAGACTCCTGCTTGTATGTTACAGGTGTGGATGTAATTTGTACACTTTAGCAACATTTTTTTTTTCGTTGTGAATTAAAATACAAAAACATTCCAGAACATTGAACAGATCTGTGTCTACATCATTCTAGAATGAACATTCCAGAACATACAGTACCAATAAATCAGTTTCATAAAAGCTGGAGACTGTGACCTTTACTAACTGACTCCAGCTTTGGTGATTTGGTTTAATGTTTGTTATTTATTTATTCAGCACATTTAGAATGTATGAAATAATCAATTTCACACATGGTAGAGAAGAAAAAGGCTTAGAGTTGTGGAAGGACTCTGAATTGCATAATATGCACAAAACAAAAATGTAAAAAGCCAGTGAAACAAGTTTTGCTGCAGAATATTGATGAATTGTAAATCATGTGACAGCTTATGCAAATATTTCTGAGCTTCACAATGTGCTGCTTGGTACATTCTTTTTTATTAACATTACCTGTACATGCTGTAAAGGGAGTATGAAACCTCCATCTGTAGTGCCCAGAGACACAGAGCTGCACTTTGGGCTGCCAGCTGTTTCTGCATGCTCTCAATGCATGCATGCAGGCACCTCTAAGTTCTGCACTCTACATTTTGTACTGCAGTCTGGCTAAGACAGCCTCCATTCTGATTCAGGTTTTGGAGCAGCCTCTGCCGTGGTCTCAGGGGCTCACGGCATACGTGATGGATTGAGGCCAACTCAGCAATGTTACGTTTCCTACCTGCTACCCCTCCCCCCTTCACAGCCTTTCAACTCAGACCCCGCACTTGTGTCCACTTGTATAGTGCCCCTCCAATCACAGCCTTTGACCTCAGACCCCAGACTTGTGTCCACTTGTATAGTGCCCTCCAGTCACAGTATGTTGCATATAGTGACAGTAGCCATTCAAGTCATGTCTGAAAAATGAAAAACTGTCACAAAATATATTTTATTCTGATATTTTAATTGTTTTGGCAAAAGTGTACCAATGGCATACTAAGTTTATTTCATGGACTTATGAAAGTGGATTATTTTAACCTTGTCCACCTTGGTACAGAAAGCTTTGCCAACAAGGGCAGTTTTCCTTTTTGGGTTATTAAATACAACAAGTACACAGTTAGATTTTCATTTGATTTTGATTTACAGTTTTTGGATGTATCCCATTTAGCATATTTATTTTTGTCACTTTTAATTATGAACTGATTTCTAATACCCATATTAAGGCTAGGTGGACTGGACCATGAACAGGAAGTGGTTGGGTAATGGATGGATGGATGGATTAAAGGCCACACTGCGTAAATTCAGTATACACAGTACAGTTTGGTCTCATACACATACACAGACACACAGTTTCTGACCACACTGTTGTTATGCACTCTATGGTGATGTGTCAAAGACAGGGGGTTTTAAGCATTGAAGAAAGACCTTCAGCCATCCTTTTTCTGACCAGTGTTGACAGGAAGTGCAAAAATGTGATTGATTGTAGTGGCATGCCCCCCCCCCCTCCACACTTGTGTCCATCATTAAGGTCATTTGCATTTTTGAAGGGAGCTGATCCCTTGGGCTTTAAAAATTCATCACAAGATAGCTGTTGCATGTGGCTATCGATCGCCTATCTGCCACCTCTCTGCATGGAAGTAGAAAGTGAAATGCTTCATGTATGCTCCAACAGTGACAGTGAGTGGCTGTCTGCAATCATTCTGCTCTCATTACAGCTCTGTATTGCGTCCAGTGAGAAACAATCCCATCATGCGTAGCCAGTAACTCTGCACTAATCAACTGTTTCCTATGAGCAATTTGCGCTGTGAGAAAAATGCATTGTGAGGCAACCAACACTTGACTGTTGTTCATACTCCTGGTTCTTGTCAACTTACATTCCAGGCAATCTTAAATAGGTGTCTTGCTCTCCAGTTATGTGGTTCTGAAGTTGTAATAAACGTACTTCAACACTGGTCATGACTTATTTCCAGTTCTAAAGAAAAACAGCATTAATTAATGAGCTAATGAATATAGTGAAGCGTTAATTGGGAGCTGTGTTTTCTGTTTTGTGAACATGAGTAGACAATAGCAGCGCTGCCTTCTCTGTGCCTCTCAGATGTGCTGTGCTCTCTTGTCAAGACTGAATAATGAAATAACTGTACAAAGCTACATTTAATTTAAATTCATTGGATTTCCACATTTAACTTGGCAAGAAAGATGTTGGTTGCCATGGATACTTGCTACCATAGCTTTTATCTAATACATTTGAGGACTTCTGGGGCCTTTGAAGTCATATGAATTTACAGATATTTCTCATGTATGCTTTATGAAGCTTTTTATAACTGTGTTTTAATTTTTCAAAATGAAGGAAAAACAGAAAAGACAATGGGAAGGACTTGTTGTAACGTTTTGATTTGAACTAAACCATCATCAGTGTTATCATCAGTTTGGTATCATGACATTAGAGGTGTGCACAACAGGAACACTGAATGCAGGAGACACATGTCCAAATGCCTGAGGGCCATGAGGTGCACTGAGCTGCCTTTTTATCACAGGCAGCCCCAGCAGCACCAGCTGATCCACTGCAATGCTGAAGCTGTAAATCTGAGCCCTGGTTTACGCAGGCCTGACCTCCAGTCATCAGGACATCTCCAAGAGCTCTTTGCACACATTCTGTAGAGTCAGTGAAGCAGGGAAACACTCTGTAAAACCCGTGACAGTGCTCACATCACCGGGAATAACCTCCCCCCCACCCAACATGGACCAGCTCTCTGGCTGACAGGGATGCTCTTATATCATCATGTAGAAGAGATGCCTGCTACGCAAACACGCTTGGACACAACATCTTTTCATCGACATAAAAAGATACTTGAGGACTTTAATATTTTACCATTTTGTTTTTTTTTCTTTGAAACACCGTTTTCAGACAGACTTACATTTTTCAGTTGTGTGTTTCAAGTGGCTTTTCTGAGTCAAACTGCAGAGAAAAGGGAGAATTTTGCATTACTTGGTGGAGCCACAATATTTTTCTCCTATAAACCCAAGTTCAGGTTATCGTGCCAACTTGATACCTTACTAGGACATGTGTTACTCTCACTGTGCCCCTCTTTGCACTGATCATTATGTTCAATATGCACATCATAATTTTACCTTTGAGAGTTTAAAAAAATGCTGTTAAAAAGAAAGCTGGTCAGCCACCACCCTGCATACACACACACACACACACACACCACAGTTCCTGATCCCTTGCTGTTCCTCTGATTTGAGTCAGGATAATCAATAAGGTATTGTGAAGGGGAATTTCAGTTCTTTTCTTGAGGGTAATTGGTGACACAGAAATTGCTGGTGTGTTACCACAGACTACTGACTTTTTTAAGCTGTAGGAAGCAGCGATTTGGTTGTGAGGGTGAAGTTAATAATGCTGAATGGTTTGAGTGAGCTTTTAGGTTGTGGAGCATTGTTTTTCAGAAGTACATTTAAGCGCCTGGTTTAGCCCATCTTCAAAAGAAGTGTGACTGAAATGACACAATTTACAGAAGTTACAGATGTAATGGCTTACACTGGAAACGTAAGCATTTCTAAATAGTGAGCTGAACATTTACATTTAGATGTATTGATGATCATCTTACATAATGATAACAAAACCAAGAGGTGGTCTGTCAGACCTGAAGGTTCTGTGTTCAAATCCCGGTGAGAGATTTAAGTGTATTAATTAATCTGGGCTGCTGTTTTAAGATATCTGTTTATTTTAAAAACTGTGTTAAATTTAATTTTAAAAGCATCAGTTTAGTAATTAAGCATAGCAAATATACATTTTTAAAACATTTTTCTTCATTCTGAGATGGTCCTTTTCTAGGCAGCAATATTCTCTCTCTCTCTCTCTCTCTCTCTCTCTCTCTCTCTCTCTCTCTCTCTCTCTCTCTCTCTCTCTCAGCTGATTTGCAGAATGAAATATTTATTAGTGGCAGGCAGGCTGCAGAGCTGATTGGCAGATCGCAGAGCAATCTGGAGCAGAAGCATGGTGCACCTCTGCAAGAAAGCAGGAAAGACTGCCTTCTCCTACCAGCAGCTCTGCCATTTCTTACCATCAGGTCTCGCACAGTATTTTCAGGCATTTTTTTACATGAAAGGTTACACTGCATATAGTATAAACATTTCTAACATTGTTACTCGACTGAGGAATGGCATGACTTGCTCACCACGTAGACAGCCACGCAGGCATTACACTGCTGAAACACACTGCATAAACAGACACAAGGCAGCCTATACAGTTGCAGTTATTTATCACCTGATTACATGTCAGTCATTTAAAGGTACAAATATATGAACTTAGGCTGAATTTCTGAGTATGAGAATTTCTATGGCTGTAGTTTTGATGGACGTGACCCTGTTTATGCTTATCTTTTTTTAAATTTTTGGCTATAGCACATGCATGTATACATTATGGTTTTGCAAATGGCCATAATCATTAATGTAATTTAGTCATTTGGATTTTTTTAGTGCATTTCATCTTAATAATTACTGTATCTCTGTTCCAAGGGTCATTCAAAGAACCGCCATATTATATTATATAGGGCATTTTAAGTGCTTTTTATAGCGGTGCTTGGGCTAAATTTAGCAGAGACCCTGAAGAACTCCTGTACAATATGCAGACATGTGAAGATTTTTTTTTTATGTTACAAGAATATATATGTGCATATTATGTGCAGGTGTGCGCAGTATCTGAGATTCTATGGTATTGTTGTAATGGCTGATCTGTAGGGTTGTGTGCTGTGTTTGAGATTCTATGGTATTTTTGTAATGCTGATCTGTTGGTTGTGCGCTGTGCTTGATTTTTTGTATGTTTTTTGATCTGTTGCATAAACAGGTAAACAGAAGGGGATGATGCCTGCTCAGATTTAGGTGGTTCACAGTTTGGGTGACATATAGGTGATGTAGAGGTGACACGGAGGTGACAAAGAGGGGACGGGCAGTCAGGATCCTACAGCATCCTACAGTTGTTAGTTGACGCATTTACTGACTTCTCAGAGTAACACTCTCATGTAAATTATTTATTAAGGATTGATCCACGTTTATATGGACACAGGATGTTGTAACCCTAAGTAAGCCACCATACATCCAGCATGGAATTTGTGACAGAGCAGAACACCAGTAATGCAGAAATGCCGCTGAAGGAAGTGTCTCAGCCGTGTCAGCCGTGCAGAACCTGGTCAGCTGAGTAGAACCCAGTCAGCTAACAGCCTGCTTGGTGCCGGAAATGTGCTGTTCATCAAGGCCAGTAGGGAACAGAAAAGCAGTGCAGAATCCAGAAGGAAACCCTTCCCAGAAAGGCTCAAAATCATTGATATCAATTATTAAAAAGGCTTGCAAGTCCTGCCAAGGGGGCTTCCACCAAATACTCAGAAAACATGTTTAAGTTCTTCTTCTTCCATGATTTCCTATAACTTATCTTACCCTTTGAAGTCCTCAGGTTTAGCATTTAGGTTTTGAATAAAATATGCACTTCAAAAACAATGAGGTCTGTAGTATTCTAATTTAAACAATTATGTACCATAAACTTTCAGAGTCTTTGCAAGGAGTGTGTTTGTCTGTGTGTGTGTGTGTGTGTGTGTGTGTGTGTTTATCTGTGTGTCTATGTGTTTATATGTGTGTATCTGTGTATTTGTGTGTGCACCTGTGAGTGTGTGTGTGTTTGAATACGTATGTGTGAATGCATTTCTGTTTGTGTGTTTATGTATGTATGTGTGTGAGTGTGTTGTGTATGTGTCTGCATGTGTGTTTGTTTGTGTATGTGTGCATTTGTGTATGTATGTTGGTGTGTGTGTGTGTGTGTGTGTGTTTGGATATGTATCTGTATGCGTGCGTGCCGGTGTGTGTTCATGCTCACTTGGCTTCTCAGTGTGTCTTGTGAGCTTCACATGAAGGTGAGGTTTGGGGATGTGTGTGAGAGGAGCTGCAGAACAGAGCAGTCAGGCCATGCACTGTGGAACGAGGGCACAGAGAACAGGCACGTGATGCCATCATATGTGCCCACAACTCCCACTGGCAGCACTGTACACAACGTGCATAGATGGACAACCCCCCATAGCTTACGGCGGAGTTTATCAAAGCCTACTCAGGGCAGAGAGGCAGGTGTGTGAGAGTGTGTTATTTTTGGTGGATAATTGGTGGATGCTGCAATGCAGTGTTTTATCACAGGCCAAATATCAATATTGCTGGCAAACTTGTGTCAGGAAGACGCAGCACAGGTGAAATGCAGCTTAATAATATTGCAGCAGAAGGGAAAATAGTGCGATTTTGTTGCTTATTTCCCCAGTCCTGGAAAGAGCAAATAAATAATGAAATGAAACATGCCTGGCTGTAAATAAACAGTATCCTCAGACACAAAACACAGTCCAGCAGTACAGCTCTCAAGAGCCAGTGCAGTAACTTTTTTTTTGCTACACATGTTCAGAAATTCCGTTTCATGCGGTTGTTTTTGGTGGCCTTGGAGGAAGAGATGTGAGCTGCCTGTGCAAGACGTGACTCTCATTGTGGGTGACGGCGCTCCTGGCTGCTCATGCTGCCAGACTTCTCCATGGAGACAAGTTCACCCGCCTTTCATCGTCACCATCTATTGAATTAAGGCCATTTTTGCTTGTTTTCTTCTCCAAGTAAAAAAAAATAATAATAATAATGAATCCATCGTACCGAATGGTCTTAACCAAGTTGTGATGTCGTATTTATATTTAATTGCTAACGGATACCAGGAATTGTGGTTTAACGTTGATCCTGTGTTTAAGAGAGCACATTTGGATCACTGCCCCAAATTGGACCAATTTACTGTAACTGATTAATATTGCTACGTCACATTTTAGCTGTGGTTCATCTTTGCTGAAATGGTATTTGTTCATTAGGAAAGAAACTGTCTTATACTGCGCTTATTGCAGCTAAGGTATCCCCCAAATAATGAGGCGATGACTATACGGAGGGGAATGCATTTCAGAACTGTACTCCATAATCAATAATATTACATTTAAGAAAGTACAGACATATTCTGTTTGCCTTCATCTGCAAGACTTTTGCTTTGCTCTCGTCTATTCTGTTATGTTCCCGAAGGATTGATCAGATTGGCTTAAGGGCTCTTAGCTCCACTTGACACGTGTCGGAATGATATTTCCTGATGATACAGTAAGGAGAACCTTGGGAATTACTCAGTCTGAGAGAAGAGCCAGGAATGGTGTGAAATGTAATGCTAGTATAACAGCTCTCAGTCTCTGTTTCCTTTGCATGGTACAGTCTCATTTTCTCCTCCTGCCATTTTATACAAGAATACCGTATGTTACGCTTAACCCCAGGAATGTGCTGCATGTTTGCTCAGAATTAATCTTGCGCCTACAAACTTTATGTCTGTTTTCTCTGCAGCTCATAGTTACTCACCACAATTACCGCTCCGCGGTGATTTGCTGTGACTCCGGATACAATTTATGGCTCGGGCTAAAAAGCACAAGATGCACTTAAGAGTTCATATGGGCATAATGAATGAATTAGAGCTATGAAAATACCATTAGCAGAAAAGCAGGTTACGTTTTGTGTTTGTAAATGATCACTATGAGCCACACTTTGAGTAAGGGTTTCAGCGTAGCTCCTGCGGTAGCTTTTTAATCACATAACCAGAACTAATTTCTACCGGTAATTCTGTCCACTTTATTACACCTGCCAGTAGCTCGTTTCTGCAAATCTCATTCTGCTGTAATTGCATCTAATTGAAAATGGAAGAATCAACCTTGGTATTCTTGAGCAGAATTGCAGTTGGCATTATCTTGAACTTTTGATCTATACTACAGAAACTTTGCTTTATGTATGAACTGGCTAGGCTTTGGGTCATTTTTTATTTTTTCAAGTCTTTAGTTAATACAATATCGCTGTTTCTTGTCCGTAATATTTTTGATTGTATTTTTCCAAATGTGATTTGGGACAGCGATTCGTGACAAGGTAACGCAAACGACGACGTACCAGCAGCAGAAATTCTACGCTCCCCCTCCACGTTTGGTGGACATTGTGCATTTTAAGATTATTTCTTCACAGAAAATTTCCTCCAGGAAGAGGAAGTAGGTCTGACAGTTTTATTCTCTGGAGGCCTAATCGGAGCCGAATTGTATCAAAGGCTCAACATCAGTCATTTTTAGCCGTCTGTCACACTTAATGAACGCCTGACTTGCAAATTTAGCCCTTTTTTCCATCCTTGCAGAAACACAGTAACCATAGTGACTGTAGTGCCGACCAAAAGGGTCATAGGTTCGAGCAAACTGCTAAATCAGTCGAAAAACTTCCATCTTAGGATAATTTGCTGCTGATGATGTTGTGATATTTAGAAATTGTATTTTTGCATTCTGTGTCTGATATTCTGTTCCATTCTGCAGTCATGATGTGTGATGCAGAAGAGAAAGATTCTCTTTTCCTGCCGTGACCTATTTGCATCACACAGTGCCGCTAGTTTCTGAACGCTGCATTAGCAGTAAATTGAGATTATAACACATCACCTCTATGAGATCATTAATGTACTGACGGTTTTATTTATTTTTTGGAATAACAGCTGTGTGTTTCCACTTCTCGAGTGATCTCTGTGATTCAGAGTCATGGCCTACACAGTCACTTGATGAGATTAGCATGTCTTTAAAAACATAAAATGGGCCGACTGTGAGGAGGGTGGGAGCAGACCTCTTGCTGCTGCTATAAAACATTTGATTGGTTGATTTGACCATAAAAATATATTGACTGACTCTCAAGACCATCAGAAGATTGACCAGCATAGGCCAATTGCATTAATTGTTGAAAAAAGACAAAAAAGAGCAATCAATGGTGGAAAATACAATTTGGTCATAATGATACCACAGCCAGATAATCCAGTAATTGGGAAATTGATGGACTCTGTATTGGAACTACAGTATTCGAGCTTTGTCATAAGATGAACATTGCAATTATGTGTGGATGGAAAGGGGAGGGGGTGGGAGCTGTAATTTACCAGAAAGCCAGCATAATCAGACCTGACCACATTAACATTTAATATTTAAACAGTTAATGAAGTGGCACTTTGAGGCTGATTTTGCATGAGACAGACACGGCCTTCTCTGGGCTGCACTGTAGAGGCAGAACGTTCCAGATCAGGCTCTGCTTATGTTTCACTGAGCAAATTACAGACAGGGACCACAGTGGCTCAAAAGTATGAGTACAGCATAAAATCACAGGAGGTGTTAAATGTAGCAATTGGAAAGAAGATGCTCATCTGCCCGGGTTACAGTGCGCAGCCAGTCAGTGTGGCTTTACCCTTTGCAAACTGAAATAGCAGCCAAAGAAAAGTCTTATCATATTGATTATCAGCAGCACATGATAATCCAACCGACTGTGCAATTGTGAGACTAATTTCTCCTGTTTTTATCAAATCGCTGTACGTCAGAATAGTGTAACCAGTAAGCAGACAGTCATAAAGGAATGTCCGAATTGCCGTTTTGCTGTTTAGCTTTATTGAAGTCACTTGTATGACACCCGAAACTGCTGCAACCAGTCTTTCACTGCACACAGTAATCCAAGTGAGAAAAGATGATTAAAATATAACACCAGTGTGCAACACCGGAGATAAAGAATTATGTATTCATAATGAAATGCTGACTTCCATCTGTGTACTTATGTCCAGCTGTGTGTGAAGAGAGATCTCTTTTTGGGCTGCGGAAAGTGGCAGCTAGATGGTCATGGTAATTTGGGAAATGCGTTTACCCTCTAGTTCCTCTTCTATATCTGCTGTGACTCAGGTACAACATTACATGCATGCGGAGGCTGAACTGTAACATTAGCATTAGCAAATGAGGTCACCCTTGAGTCAGCTGAATATGGGCATCAGATCCCACAGCCAATTACAGGAAATGGAATAATGAATTCTGGGAAATATTGTTCTCTTTATCTTAGCTTTTACCCATTCATTGACTGAGTGGTCCTCTCCTGTCCACCAAGTAATTGTTCTTTTTACAATGGAGACGGATATTTTCAGTGTGGGCATTGTATTTTAGCAGGAAGATCAATATTAACCAACACTTAAATCACAGAATACAAATATATTCTATACCAAATAAATATTTCTTAATACATGCTAATAAGGGTGTGATCCATAAAATGGTTAAAATATTCTAGAAACGTAGATGTTGAGGGCTGTCTCGGAAAATGGTAGTTTTGTTATAGGTGCTAAATAGGGGATACACCTTTCCAGTGTTTCAAGAATAGATATGTTCTGTTTACCACTGTGCTTTGTAAATACCGCATTCATCTACAAGTCAGAATATAATTCAAATCTCAAGATACACATGGAAAGTTGCACAACCCAATTTGCAAAGAGATTGTACCCAATCAGCTTTCCCCATGGAACACCATGGAAATCTTTTTTAAAAACTTGCAATACCACCTTTAACACTGACCTTTTGTGCATATACTGTGGAACAAGAGTGCATTAACTGCAGCTATCTGTTATACCTGTGTTACAACCATGGGAGATTGTACACATTAATGTTATCTCATGGGTTCTCGTCATGTGACCAGCACCATCGGTCAAGACCATGTGATCTTTGGCCCTGAGCCAGCTGGATATTTTACATGATGGTATAACCCCAAAAATACAAACTAACAAAAACATGAAATTACAATAAACTGATGAGAGCAGAACGATAATGGGCAGTGACACAACTCCATGCTGATGTCAGAGATTTATTTTATCTGCTCCAGAAATGCACTAAGCTTCTGCTGTGATACAGTGCAGTTCAATCAACATTGCACAATGAGTGGTAGCACATCCCTTACAGCATTATGCTCCAGTTTCTCTTCAGTGTGTTTTGTTATACAATTAACACATGCGTGTTGTACACAAAGTTGTTTTCACCTCAGATGTTGCCAGATTTGTTTCATGCCATATTTCATACAATAAATTTTACTACATTTATTATTACTGTCTATATACTGTATGCATCCACATACTGTACATATGCATGTGTAAGTTAGAGTGAGATCACTGAACTGCAAACTACTTTGGGTGAGTCTATGAGTTTTAAAATTAGACTGCACGTTCTCCCCCCGGCTTAGGGAACATTTAACAACTTCAGATTTTTTTGAAGTGTCTTTTATTAAAAGGAACCTATTCCCAAGATTTCCATATGGAAGCAGAGCTTCAGCTGTGTCTTTTACCCGTTATACTGCCTTGGGAAGATGTGAATCTTGTAATGGCAATTGTAAAATGTAGCTGGTATAAATGGGCTGGGATAGCTTGTCCTGAGGCTTCATACATGACTGCAGGCTGCTGCTTTCCATCTCAAATGAGGCATCATCATTCAGCATTATCAACAGTATTGACAGTGACCAATATTAGCAATCAGAAAGAACTGAGGACCACTGCACAGACACCATATTTTAGAACATCTTTGACAATGGGTGAAACAAAGACTTGTTGTGTGACGACAGTTGGCTCCTAAACTAGTGAGTAAATGTGAAGTGACCCAATTAAGGTGCTTCTGTGAGTCTGTCGTAGTTCCGCTGAAAATATGAGTGGAACGTTAAGAACAATGGTTTCCTGGGGCTTTGCCAGTTGGTGAGTCTTACAAAAAATGATGGAATGGTTTCATTTTGCTGGGCAATACCATGTCATGTGCATAAACCATTAACACATTGTGATTTGTTTAAGAAAAAAAGTAAGGAGAGATGTGGCTTGGTACACTTTGTGCCACAGGGAATGAGCAATGTTTAGGGATTGTGGTGCATCTTTTTATGAGACATTACATGTAAAATATGTAGAGTTCAGGCCTCATGTGGACACTTTGCATTGGGTGGGCACCTCTGCTAAGTGTTTTCTTTTTTAAATCAGTGCCCAAATGTTCATTAAAAACAAGAGTGATGCCATGCTATACCATTCCACTGTGCCAACCGATCATCCACATCCCATTCTGTGTATGTATCAGTTTCTCCAGACTGGGTGTATCGCCTGAGGAGAGATTGATTTTCTGATTCTCTGTAGTAAACAAATTAAGCGCTCTGTTTTATTATCCATTTCCATTACCATTTTAGGAAGCACTGAGCTCACCCAAATTTACAACAGTACTGCGATATAGCTTCTGTTCTGTGATGGGCGCTTGCAGAAGTTAGTACTCTGCAAGGAGATGCAGTCAGTTATGTTAGTTTCTAGCAGTGATTATACGCCTCTTAACGCGGACAAACTTGCAGCTCTAGTTTATTATTAATCTCGTAACATCAGTTCTTTTGTCTTTTTATAAATAAAAGTTATTCGTTTTTGTAAAAATCGTGTTGTTTGAAATTGTTTAGAAAGTTGTTTTATTTATTTTTAATTTTCATTCAGTTCATCCTTTAATTATCTAATTTTAGAGGCATGTAAGCCCTTCTGTTGTGATGTTCGTGCGTCGGTATTTTTTTACACCGGGGTTGCGAAAATACCCCTGGTTATTTTAGTGAGTTGCGACTTATCCCGCTGAGATATGCCGGGAGTCTGAGCGAGCCCATCGTATTTGCAGCGAACAGACATCCACCCAGAACATCAACCGCGAATCTTGGAGCGTTCGAGCCACACTGGCCTGGATATTTAAATATTGATAAAGGGTCTTAAAAGACTCTCGGCGTAGCTCGAGAGCGGCGAAAACGCCGCGAGCCGTTTGAGCTGCCTCAGCACTCCTACCCTCCCCTCCCCTCCTCTCCCCTCCCACCTCCCTGTACCAGCTCTCACCATCTGACAGCTCCGTTCTCCGCGTTGCTTATGTTTTAAACTAGATTAACAGCAGCTCAAGCGCATGTTTTAAGTTAGCTGGAAACGTGTTGGTTATTGACGCGACTGGCTGCTTTCTCATTTTATTATATTGATTGTGTTACACATTTCGTACCGATTATGTGAAATGTTACGCCTGTGTCTTTGTGGGCATTTTTGTGTTTTTAGATATTTGTCATTTTTGCCCATATTAGAGATTCTAGCTTGGTAGGATGTTGTACTGAGTAGTTGTAAATAACAGAGGGTTTTCGATAGACATATAATCACGTTCATCGATTTGAAAGAGCGCAACATCTTTGTAGTACAAACTGCATTTTTCCAAATACAAAACAATGCAGAGCTTTCCAGACCTGACCTTGATGCATTTCCGCTAGTTAATACATACGAATGAACGAATTTATTAATTTTTTTCCAGGCAGCGTAACATAAACTATAGAATTTTACTCTACAATAGAAATACCGGTAAATGCAGTGTTGGAAGTGTCATACTGCATTGGTCAGAGCACTTCCCTGCATTACCTTAATACGTATTTTCCGTCTCTCCAGCGTTTTTGACCACTCAGCAACCCACCCACTCGCTGCCTTTTTATCTTCGCCTTTCCGTGTTTGAAAAAGTCAGTTTATCTGACATTCCGCAATGTTCAGTCCTCCACAGCACGTGTATTTAGTACGTGTTTGAATTTGATTTACATTGGAAAAAAAAACATTTTATAGTAGAAAGTGCTATTAATGTTTGCAGTTACCGTAAGATGTTCAGTATCGACATTGCATTAATCTGATAATGGAGCTATATAGGAAAGCGCAAAAGTTCCGTGCTTTGAGCAGCAAATTCCATCATCTTACTCAATTCCATTCATGTGACGTTTTCCCGTTTTATAGTAGCATATATATCTGGGAAATGGGTGGAAGATATTTTAAATTTGTAGGACTACTTTTTAAGATCATGTCACAAAGCAACTAGAGGTTCAGCGCTTTTAACTTTCAGTAGGCTCCTATCGGTATACGTTATGTGTGCCATTTACATGTGTGTTGTGTAGTTGCTGCATATGTCCTGGGACCGTGCGTTGTCATGCTCATCATTGTTACACAGATCGTGTTTATCACTCCGATACATACACTTGCACAGCGACTTAATGCCTGCTATATTGGAATGGTGTGACACCAGCTAATCCATCGTGTTATAGGGTTGGGTCACATGCTTTACATATAAATAATATATTAGTATTTTCTTTTAGCATCCCTGTGTCTGTTTTGCAAAATTAAGGCAAGTAAAACAAATGTCCCATTTTTGTTTAAAAGCCATATAATCGTCTTTCGAGTGTTTCAATGGTCCCGTATGCCTTCTAAATGCTGAAAACGTTATTCTGTTTCAGTATGAGCAAATGTTAATGGCCGTCCACTATGGTCGGGAAGCTAAGTGAAACTGTTAATGATATTATGTCTGAAAGCAACGTCTTAACCAGAGACCCTATCTCTTAAATTAACAGCTTCCCAGTGCATTAGCGACGAGCAGTATTGATGGGCGTGCACGCGATAGCGACATCGTCTGTGTTAGGCTTCTCCTCGTGCGTTACTTGATCCCAGTCTGCAGATGCCCTTATGGTTGCGGTGTCCGCCATGCCGTGTCCATTTGTGCTATTGATCAGTGCTTAAAAGAGCCATTCAGAAACCATCTCGATTCAATCTGCCTGTAGTAACGTTGGCATGTTTATGGGGCCTGAATTTCAACTAAACTTGAATGGTAAACAATATTTTGACATACAAAAATTACAGGAAGGTTTATAATGTGTAAGTAGTTTGTTGTTAGTTTCTTGGATTTTGTTTATGCGTGCACTTTTATCCTGCACGACATCAACCCCATCACATTAATTACCGGTTACCCCAGAAAACGCTAGGTAATCAAATTAAATTGAATTGGACTATAAATTGGTCCAGGTAACTATGTGGCTTCTCTGTCCATTAATTAATTTATTCTCATTAAGCAGAGATGAATATTGTAGATTTAATGCACCAAAGGGAGTACAGTCTTGAAGAGGGTCTTTAGCCCACCAGTTACATTTTTACGGCTTGTTGACTTTTCGCTCAAGTGAATTCGTTTGATTATATTTTTAGTTTTTCATGCCATTCAAATACCTGGGCTGTCCTAAACACTTCATATTCTGAAGCTTTAGCAATAACTGGTTGTTAATTTAAAAAGCAGGTGTGTTTAATTAACAAATGTTGCTTGTTTGTCAACAGACGTCAGTTCTCGTGTCGCGTGAGCGAGTAATCACTGCATGACTGTTAAACCACAGAATTCAGTAACAAACCTATAGTTAGAAGAAAAAGCAAATGTCGAAGGTAGTCTTTTTTGTAAATGTATTCATTATTAACGGCATGATATTCCGTATATCATTGTAAAATACGTATACTACTACTACTACGTTGTTTGTTTTAAAAAAGAATATGTTGAAATTATAACAATTCCAAGTTTATTTTGGGGCATTTATTGTGAGCAATGACAGCCTGTGACGCTATGAACACACTAAAATAATGCTGGGCTACTCGTTTATACTTTTTTCTTTCCCCAACACTGTAACAGGTTTAGACATTTAATGTATTCTGTCTTATCTTTCAGACGATTATCTATTCTGTATGTAAGTTCAAAATTATGCTTGTTTCCTTTGACAGATTCCAGGACAGCCAATGAGCTGTGAGAGAGAACAGATAAGGGTAAGTCTCATTCTCTCTGTGCGTGTGTATGTGCGAGTCAGGGAGGGTTTAGAACGTATGACATCCAAGTGCTCCCAATGTGTCGAGGGAGGGGGTTCTTTTTGGCAACTTTTTTTACCGTTGATTAACCGTGGTGCAGTTTTCAGATCACAAGATCGAAGCAGTGATGTAGTCGTGTCTTGTAAGGTGTGCATACTGTTTCTTCTATCGAGAACACATAATCACCCTTTTCACCTGGGTGCTGTTACATCGTGCATAAGTGACCAAAGGTGGTCAAAACGAGAGTAGCAAACAAAAAAATTAATTATTTTTATGTTAGTTTTTTACAACACAATTAGTAACGTTTCAAGCATCTACGCACTTCTCTGACTCGCGTTGCTGAATATTTTTAGGTTGGTATGTGGTAAATCGATTTTTTAGAGGTGGATATACGCCGTATACCTGCGTATATGTACCACTGCATATCTGGATCGATGAATGGCTGCGATCGCGTTGTGAAGGCGGATAAGTGATACAAGTGGTCAGTCGGGGCATGGGGATGAAAGTGTGCTCGTTCCAGTTACAAACCGTCGCAGTTAGTGTTGACATGTATCATACTATATATACATAGACACGTATGAAATTCAAACTTTCTTTTTGTGAAAACTCTTATAACGGTTAAGAAGGGCTTGAATTATACAATGACGTGCAGCTTCCGTAGTTATAAAAATAAAATAACTTAAAATGTGCATGCCCCTTCTTATCAATAACTGTCTGTTTATAATGAGGATTCATACTTTTCTAGCCGAGCTAAAATGTTTTGCTTCTGCAAAATAACTTTCCCGGTGGGAAAATGAAGCTATTTTGATTGGATTTAATTTACAACTTGCATCGCCAATTACCCGAGTGCATCTCAAAGTGTTGCGCTGCCACGAGAGCGCACGCTTACACTGCACTACCTTCAGCTCGGATGCTTAATTGGAAAGCTGTTTGCGCTGGTTTGAATTCCGTCCTATGTAATAGGCGAATCGATCATACAAACGCATCATATGCGCGTTTCTAAGTGAGGGCTTCTCGCCTGGGGACCGACACGGAAGGGCAGCTGGTTCAAAACACGTCGTCCTACCTTCAAATTTCCCCACCCCCATCTGCTGCCTCCCTCCCTCGACCCAAACTATCCTGAGATTCTGCCTTCCAGCATCCGCGTTGTGCGCGCGGCGTTTCATTTTAGGTTCTGCAATTCCACCAGCATTTACAATTTAAATCAGCTCGTGATTACAACGTCTCGTAGCGCCTATTAGCACTGAACAGATCGTCAGCTTCGGAGTGTGTGGGTTAAAGTGTTTAATGAGTAGTCAATATGAGGTAGGGCTAAATTGCATCTTCATACACCCCTGTAATTTGTTGTAATTTGTTGGAGAACCCCAAGTCTGAAATGGCTAAATGATTAATGCTCCGATGCACCCATTCATACGCGAGTCGCAATCTTCATGATTCCTCCAGCACTGCCGGCCAGTTTGCTTGTTTTAATTCGCTGTGATGAAGCGAGTTGCGCGGACGGAGATCAACGCCGGACCCAGGGCGTGAGCTCCACGGGCTAGAGGCTGCGTTGTGATTTGTTAAAGAAAAACCTTCTCTCGATTCTCTCTAGCCCCGTTTTCATTAAGTTTAAGGCTCATTTCTACTTTGTGGCGCACACAAGTTTCACAGTATGTTTTTTTCACTCTTGGTGACTGCATACTTACGCGGTGTGTAACCATTTTAAGGATAAAATAATCCTGCTATAAAATAAGGAAGATTTTCGTTGAATTATAATAAAATTGATCTTTTAAAAATGCATTAAGTGTGCTGTTATGAGTCTGAGGCTAATCTCTTTATGAAAATGGATGGGACGCCCTAGAACAGTCAACGTGGCCTCAGGTGTTGTGCACGAAATGTAAAAAATTGGCACCAAGAGAGAAAGAAATTAAATTCTGATACATCACTGATCAATTTCTGATAAATAAAATAAAAACAATTTTAGACATGTACACCTTGACTACTCACAGTAGTTTGATATAAATTATGGAAAATGGATTTAAATTCAATGCAAAATTTGACAGTTTGGTTAGAACCAAAACATGGAAAATGTATGTAAAAGCACCAGTAGGGTAGGTCATTGGCCTTGTGCGGTGAAAGGGGAACAGGGTTAATCATTCTGGCAGTACATTATTTAAAAAAAAATTTTAATAATACAGCTGCCAACTGTTATAACCACTTACGAACATCTTGTTTGTCTGCTTTCTGATGCTAACAGGATATCCCAGGAACTTACATTGTGTTGAATAAAACCTACTAAAAGTAAACAGAAGAATGAACCAAATGCATTTTTAAATTCGGCTCCTAATTTGACTGTAATGTGCTTTCCTGCGGATGGCATAGGGGTTCAGTGAGTAGAACTGTTGCCTCACAAGGTTGTGGGTTTGGACCTGGCCGTGTGTGTGTGTGTGTGTGTGTGTGTGTGTGTGTGTGTGTGTGTGTGTGTGTGTGTGTGTGTGTGTGTGTG
>JABJVR010002026.1:0-18109 GCA_025773905.1 Chitala chitala
CTGGAGCCCATCCCAGAGCACATAGGGCGCAGGGCAGGGGACACCCAGGGCGGGGCGCCAACCCACCACAGGGCATGGACAATACATAAATACATTATTTCAAATTTGTTTTGTAGTGTTGTCTTCAGAGAGGATGACAAATTTTTATAGATGCAGCCATGTATCTAAATTATGTAATGATTTTAACAAGCTCCAAGTTTTTCCTTGCTCACATATTTCATTTACACACATTCACATTTCAGCAGAATTGGATAGTAATGGACTACGTGTAATCTGGATTACATAATCAGATTTACAAACATCTAGTACATGTAATCAGAGTAGGATACTTTTGAAAAGACTTGTAATAAGATTACAGTAGAGTTAGTTTGCCATGTTTTAGGAAACAACAAAAAAACTCCAAGTTATCCATGGATGTAAATAAATCTGACAACAAACGTCATATAAAATGTTTGTCATAAATCAGATCTTTGCTCATCACTGACAAAGTTTCATAGTACAGATGATTCGTGATGTTTTCAAAAGTCTATGCTTAAATTGGATTTCTTAAGTGGGGTCTTTGCTCGTCTCGGATGATATGCTTTTATCAAAATTCCCCTTTTTACTTCACCTAAATTGGTGAAAAAAAAAATTTATGGAAAATGAAATCGGTTTTCTGAGAACGTTTTCATAGATGAAAAACCATCTGAAGATTTTTCTAGAAAGTTAGTGATTATTCTGATTGCAACATGTACTGTTATTGCCAGGATGTAGGCCATTGTAAATACCTTAATGCTACGAGCCATAGAACCTGTATAACTAAATCTTGTGCTGCTCTTCACACACAGTCTTGCCCAGAGTTGGAGGTAGTCTTGATGAGACCTTCAATAAGACATTTTTCAGTTTACTATAATGTTGTTGTTACCATATGTTGTTCTTTTGCTGTAATGCGGTATTAGTGGTTTCTACTCATTCGGTGTGACAAATCGATAAGTTTCAGTGTTCAGGTAACTCGGATCTATCTCGGATAAAATCTCTCGGTCCCCTTAGATCCGGCTTATGCGACTTGTGCGTTTACTGTAACTGCATTGCTTAAGTATGGGTTACTTAAGTAGAAAGGCTTTGGAGGAGGGGGGGAAAGCATTGTACGTAACATTACTGATTCAGTACACTAACATGGAGTGGTCTTGTTCAGTATTTCACCCCTGGATATACCAAAATATCTTAATTTTTAAGGTTGTACAAAAAAAAAAATCACTGTACAATGCAACCTGTGCCACCCAAAAACAAACATCTTCTCAACATCTAAGGATTCCACACAGGGAGATATCTTTCACGGGGCCCAAAATCTCTAGCAAACATGTTAGATGTCATCGTATGTTAAAATGTTATTTTACCTTGTAATTTTTGAGGGCCCCTGTCAGTCATGCCTTTGGAATCAACATCAGACCTAAAGAGACATTTAGAGACCTGTTATGCTGGCTGGTCTCATCTGTTAGCTAAAAAACCAAAATAAAACAAAATAAACCACAAATAAATCATATGTAATCCAAAAGAAATCCATAAATACTAAGATTATATTTATAATGTAATCCAACAAATTACATTATTAATTACATTTATAGCAATGAAATTTGTAATCAGTAACAGATCACATTGTCAAAATGATTTACATGACACTGTGTGACACAATATTAGTTGGTCATAGTAACTTTGGACTTGAGAACATGACACATCCCATTTATGTGTGAGAGCAGAGGAATTGTACACCAGAGACATGCTCCACATTGTTTTTCCAGAAGTAGGTGTTTTTAGTGAACCAGCTGTCAGTGACACTGTCTCCAGCATCTCTCCAGGTACAGGTCAGTATGGTGGACAGAGTTCTCCCCCTGTGGCCATGCTTATTGTGAATATAATAAATGCCGGATTACTTGTTTCATGGTTATGCTGCAGTGAGCACGCTTTTGGGAGTGGTATATCAGCATGGCTGGCAGGGCTGTTGCAGTTATAGCAGTGCTGTGATAATGCTGTATAATTCACTTGACACTAGAGGTGGAAATGACTATATGTCAGAGTAAATCGTAGACTTTCACCCATGCACACTGCACACATTGCAGCTGTATGTCCAGTAGTAAACGTTCCTCATTACAGTATTTGCTGTTGTTTACAGCCTTGTGATAATGCTGAAACTGTACCAAAGCTAGACTGGTGTTCCAATGAGATCGGTGTTAAGATGAAAGTTGTGTAACGATATTGATATGGTCATATATGGGGGTTTTGCCACAGATGGTACTAAAACACAAGGCAACATGTGGACGTGCACTGTCTCTGCTTATAGGTCTTCTATTTTGAAATTCAAGTGTGCATAGTGCAGTACTAGTTTTTCATTACATATAAAAATAGAGTAAATCGTGTAACCGTTTTAACGTGCCTTGTAGTCAGCGGCACAAGTGGCTAACAGTTTTACAATACATCCATCCATCCATTCTCTATACTGCTTATCCAATTCAGGATCGCGGGAAGATTGGAGCCCATCCCAGGAGGCACAGGGCACAGGACAGGGGACACCCAGAGCAGGGTGCCAACCCACCACAGGTTTTACAATACAGTAGTTTATTAAACTCATACAGCAATAAACTTGCCTTGTTTGTTCTGCTTTTCGATACGAAAAGAAAATGATACTTTCAAAAGTCTGCTACCTTTCTAGCATAAAAGAAACCATAAAAAGATAGTTATGACAGAGTTAACTTTACTGGCTAGTTTAAAGCATGTAGGGCTAGTTTAAACAGCGCTTCACTTTTTTTATGCCGTTTTCTGCACACACAACTTGAGGCATTCCCAATTAGCAAAATTACAGAAAAACGGTACATGTCCTTCTGCTCCATACAAATAGTCAGCAGCCATGATGGTGCTGTCATTACAGGAGTCACCTTAGTAACAGCATGCCTTGTATTGCAGCTGTGCTCTGATGGTTTTAAAATTGACCTTTTGCTGATCAGCTTAACATTAGAATGACTTCCTCAGTTCTAAAATATTTTTACGCCAAGAGGTCTGTGTACAGTATTTGTCAGGTATGTGATTTATTTTTTTCCGCTAGGTTGACATCAGTCAAGTTGGCCTCATTCCTGTCATCCCAGATCTGTTTAGTGTCATCAGTCTTTTCCACACCTGCAGCTGCGTCGTATCAAACGGCACCAACACTGCACACGCAGCACATATTTATGTACGCGTTCTTAGAGACTCTGCCCACATATTGTATTTGGTCTCTGTGTTGCTTGGTTGTAATCAGTTTTATTCAGATTTTACATCTCTACCTCTTTGTCTGCCTCATTCTCTGTGTGGGTTGGCTGGGGGTGCTGCTCGAAAGATGACATAACATGCAGTTTGTGGGATTATTTGGAGCTCTGCCAGTCCCTCCCCTGGGACCTTGCTTTGGGCAGCAGTGCAAACGTAAGTGCGTGTGTTGCGCTGCCAACTTCTCATCGTTCACCTTCATGCGCGCGCACATGCACCGCAGGCTCTGGTGAAATGTCCATGTGCCCATCTGGCTGAGTGCCAGTCTTCCTTCAGCGCCAGGCCCTGCCACAATCTGGTGTCACCTGCTTGTGCTCACAGCTATAGAACATGGCTTTAAAATACCCTTTATTTGTAAGAGAAACATTTAACTGAATTACCAATTACTAGATTGGTATCACCATATCTGTGGAACATATTTAAAATTTTTTTAAACAAGGTTTGCAAAGAAAACCGCCATATTTTAATAAGTGTTTTAAAGATTGTGAATGCTGTTTATTTCCAGCTCACCAAGGCCTGTAGAAACATTTGCTGCAGGAAACTTGTTTGTATGTAAGGGAAATGGGGTACAGTTGTCAGTTGACGCAGTCTTGCAGTTTTGTGCAACTTCCAGCAGATGGCGCAGATGTTCGTGTCTTTAAATTGGCACCACCCTGTCTTTTTTTTTTTTTTGCCCAACAAAAAGGGGACTGAGCATCATAAGACCTGCATACTAACAGTGTGAAGTGTTGTGGCGTTTGGGAGCCTTCATGTAAGGCTCTGTGCAAAGGGCGCCCTCTGCCTGGGGATGCTGCCGATTTTTAAGTGAAAATTAGGTGTCCTGCTTTCGTTTTATTTATAGTGCTGGGTGACATGTAGTGAGGCGCGTGGCTCTGTGGGCCCACTCTAGGTAAGGCACGCACCTCAGAGTGAGCAAGAGGTGTTTTTCTCCTGCTGCACATTTAACACCACTCTGTTGTTAAATTCACATAGAAAATATTCTGCAAGGCGGTTTGAAAGAGCGCTCAAAAATAGTTGAGAAAGAAAAGCTTTTTTTTTTTTTTTTTTGCTGATTTGATTGTCATTGTCCAAATTCTACATTACTTATTTAGGACAATGATATCTCAGCCTGACATGGCATTGCTCCAGCACTGCACCCATCTGCAAACTTTTTACTCCTTACCCAGGTGAGCACCACAGAAATTTAAATCACTGAGTGATCAAAGAATATTAATAGAATGTAACTGTAGAATATACTCGGTAAGATTCTGGTAGCCTGTGGCGCAGATTTGTAATTGTGTTTTGGAAATGGGCTCCCATTCAACATGGAAGTTTTTTTAATAATGAACATGCGCTGAGTGGGCAGCAACGTTTCATGCCCTCCCCTGTCCAAGAGCGCAGCACTGAGCCAGACATGCCCTTCTTCTGACAGATGAACAGAATGCTAAATCTACCAGTAACAGAAAGGTAACTTGCTCGCAAAATGGGTACTCGGGACATTTACCTGCATTTTGAAACGTCAGACCATAAATGCAGAGTTAAATAGGTTAATTGATTTTGTTTCTTGTAGTCTGTCTTTTCCCTTGGACCTGAGCTTGTTTGCATGGAGCGTTTACTGTCCTGAGTGTACAGTGTTTATGTAGGTTGCTGTACTAAAGTGGCGTGCCTGTATTGTTTTGAGTTTGTGCCACGTTGGACTGGCCTGTCATTTTGTTGGCACCTCTTTTTTGCCTGTGCCAGCTGCGTATGTGCCGCCCTAGCAGTGATTGTAGCAGACCCAGAGGTGCCATTATGTGAAGAAAGTAAGAAGAGAGATGAGCTTCTGTGGAGAGAGGGGTTTTTAAGTTGAGAAGACAAATGGGTTTTATACATCCAGTCCAGGCTGCTGTGACATTAAGTTGCTGCTGTGACTTTCTTGTGTCAAAGGAATTCTTCGTGGCCTTGCTGAAATGAGTTCTGGAGGTCTCCGAGCAATTTTGCATGGTCTCCCAGCAATTTGACATGGCCAGCGGAGTGTTTTCCTCACACACTCTTTCACTCTGCCCGTTCTCTCCTTCCTCTAGCTGGTCACTGGCACTCTTCACAGGTCATTGTGCCAGTTTTAACCCATTTGGTGTTGTTTGCAAATCTTCAGACCATCTCAGAAGCTGTCTGTCGCATGTGGGCGGGGTTTCCCAGCACTGCTTTGTCTGTATAATCGCTGACACCTCTGAAGTGTTTAAGTGTTCCTGATTTTTGCTGAATATAAGATGCCTGGACTCTTGCATTGCACATAACGGATGACAGAGGCATACACGAACTGATCTGAGTAGGAAAGCTGCCTGCCGGTCATTTCTCTGCCTCATTCATGCACTCGTGATCTCTTGAATTACCAACCTATTATGCAGTACTTAGTCACATTACCCACCCTGTATTTTAACTAACGACTCACTTAAAATCTCAGGCATAAGGAATACACTCATGTAGTCCCAGTCTTGTGAGACGTGACTTTTATAAAGGCCCAGCTGCAACATTAATGCTCATAAACTTGTTGGCAGATGTTTAGCTATGACATGAACCAAATTTTATGCTAATTACTGTTTACTCTGTTTACTGCACTGTGGACAACCTTTTTAACTGTTGGTCAAATAATGTTTTGCCTTTTTAATTTAAGCCCTTTACATCACTCTTACTAAAAACTATCTGGACTTTGTCCTGATGGTGTACTCCAGCACTGCAGGGTGACAGGTGATGAAGACGATGATGATGATGATGATGGTGATGAAATTGATGATGGCAATGAGAAAATGTTCTGGATCACCTTCTGGCATTTGCTGCTCGCCAACAATTGAGTCACTTCTGTGTATTTTATAATACCATTGGGAGCTGTTTTTCAGCATCCTGGACTATTTGATTTATTTTCCAAAGAAAACATGGAACAATTTTACTTTTTCCAGTACTGCCATTTGTCAAAATGTCCCTTATATCTTGCAAAAACACACTGTAAACTGCTTTGTAAAAATTTGATTGTAAAATATGCCGTACTACATAAACTTATAATTCTTACCAGTCTGCTCTATTAGATTTTTTTTCCATATTGTTTGGAAAGTAAATCTTGATATACCACATTATATAACATTTTCTAACCTTTACTGAAAATGGAAAGAGAAAAAATTTTCAAATTAAAATACTGAAAAACAACATGATAAAATTTGCATTGGCATTTCATAGATATGAAATTGTACTTTATGTATAAAATGCTGGTGGAGTGTTGTGATGTAAAAAACTTAGACGTTACATAATGTTTATCTAGTACTTGATAAATTGGCATGTGAATAACCTTTAAAATGCAGGTTTGCCATCAGTTACCTCTGATGATATCAGAAAGCCAAAGCTGCCTGGGAGTTTTATGGAGGAGCCAGGCCACAGAACATGATATCGCAGAACAGCTACTGTGAAACTGCTCGTTTGTTCAGTCAGCTCAGCAGCCATCCGGGTGGAGCCCTGCTGACTGAAGTACAAACAGATCGAGCTGGACAGAGAAACAGATGCATCTCTCTCTCTCTCTCTCTGTCGCTCTGTCTCTCTGTCTGTCTGTCTGTCTGTCTGTCTGTCTCTCTCTCTCTCTCTCTCTCTCTCTCTCTCTCTCTCTGTCTCTCCCTCTGTTTGTCCTTCCCCTTCCCTCTTTCTTTGTCCCTCTCTCCTTCTCGCTCTGTCTCACTCTGTGCTCCTGAGAACACCCATTATCTAAGAGGTCTCCAGCGTGTTTGGGGCTCCTTCTGAAATGGTCTGATTAAGATAGCTGTTTTCTCCCTGTGCTGGTCACAGCAGGAGATGTGCCGTCCTTTGGTGCTGCTGAAGGTAAATGCGGCGGTGCGGCCTTGCTGCCGTCTGCTCGCGCTGCTGACCCGCGTGAGGACATTGGCGCGTTGCACAGTAAGCGCTCCTGCTTGCACTCCTTTGATGTGCCGCTTAACCTTGTTGAGCTGGCAGCGGCACTGAAGCACACTGTGCTTCAGGAGAAACTGCACTCTGTCTGGGTGAGATCTTGTTGAAGGTGATCTTGGGAATGTGTAAAAAGGGGGGGGGTGTTTAATTCACCACACCGTTTATCTGCAAAGGTGGCCACGGAGGCGACTGGCTCTCCAGCCCAGCTCTCTAACTTTAAGCTGAAGAGTGGGGAGTTCTTTGGAAGCTCTGCATTACACCTATCTGGCACCACTTCGCTTTGTACAAATAAATGGTTTAATCTGCACCCAAAAGCCATCGAATGATCAATCAGCTAATGCAACACACCAAGTTTTTAAAATCAGTTAAAAATCAGTACAATGTGTTTCATTACTTTTTTTTTTTTTTTTGAAAATGTATGATCCTTTATATACTTCAAAAAAGTAATAAAAGCAGAAGTAATAGAATACCACTGAAAAATGTACACCAGATTCATGAAGAATATTTCACAGCACATAGCATTGCTCTCATATTAATGGTGTCATGGGTTGAAAACCAGGTGACCTAAATCTATGGAGTTTGCATGTTTCTCTCGATTCATCATGTGGGGGTTTAGGCCAGTTTCTTCAAGCAGTCCGCCACGCTGTTCAGGTGAATTAGTGACTCCTAGTTGTTGTTGGTGTGTGTGTGACATGAAAGACAGTATGTTACGTGTTATATTACATTAAAATGCTCTTATAATTGTTGAGGGCCCTCATAAGTTACAGGCCTTTGGCATTATCCTAATTTTCAGTTCCTCTATGTTGTGTGTGTGTGCATGTGTGCGTGCATGTGCGCGTGTGTGCGAGTTTGCTAGTGTGTGCGTGTATGGTGCATGTGCGTGTGTGTGTGCTTGCCTTGCAATAGAGTGGCACCTTTTCCAGGCACTCTGCTGCTTTGTGCCCTGTGTGCCAGGCATTGGCCCAAAGCCCTTAATGACCATGACCAGAAAAATAGTCAGAAAATAAACTTGAAACAGATTTACTATCACAGTCAGGGCACATGAGCAGTTGGTCCTTTTTTCATGTTTTTTTTATTTTTTATAAAAAGAAAAACATTGACATAGGCCTGTAGCCGGACGGACTAACGGCCCAGATTAGCCTGCTGGAATTGAGGTTTGATTACAGCTGTTTTCAATGGTTTGGGAAAGTATGCTTAAGCAGGAGACAAATTTATAATGTCCAGCACAGGCATTCCAATTACAGTAATTACTTTGTAAGGAGCAGAAGCTCCTTCCTTAGCTCTAAGAATATAAGCAAGTAAACAATGTTCAATTTACCCAGTGTATCCAGTGCAATGTCCTTCACTGTGTATAGCACGAACATGTGCATCACATCCACTGGCTGTCCATACACCCATACGGGCTCCCATTAAACTGGGAACCATTCTCTCACATTCAGGCTTTAAGAGCCTGAAGGTGTCGCTGCTCTGTGATGGGTGAGTTTGTTACGTTTAAGTGAGATTCTTAGTACGTTAACAACTGTGAAATGTATTTTTTCTTGATTTCTATAACTAAGGTAGTGTCAGAGGCATAAATCATGTGCTTTTGTATTAGCTGTGCTTCAAGGTCAAATGAAACCCTAATGTTATAGCAGTATGTCTGTGTTGTAATGCTTTAGAATCTGGGCACGTTGCTGATGCCCGTATCTTTCTTATTGATAGAAAGATTTTTTAAAAATTAGATGCCATCTGGCTTCGGTCAACATCAGCAGACCCTAGGGATACAGTGGACTGTAGTTGGTGGTTGTTTCATTGACACATTTCTAAGAATAGAGACTCCAGCTATGGGACCCTCCTCTTCCTCAGCTCACATGTTGCCAAGTGGGAGTAAATGTTTGAAACTGTAGGAGGGAACTGAATAGTCACTGTGGGCTTACTATGCTCTTGCATTTCTCAGCTATGACAAACTGGCCTTGCCACGAAGGGCTGTGGTGCAGCGCATTTGATAGATTTGGCTTGTCTGAGCAGAGCTCCCTGTTACTGAGCTGACATACTATAACGTTTGGATACATCTTTCCAGTTCGGTAGTCATCGTTGCCGCTCTGCACGACGGTACTTATACACATTCTAGAGATAAACATAAAACTAATGGCAGGTGAAGAATTGTGGCACATATTGTGCGGGAGTGTAGATGACGAAGGCTTATACAGATGACCTTTACTGAGCATGTTGTGTTGGAAACTTTGGTGAGTCTGAAATCAATTAAGGTGGTTGGAAATAATATAGTAATCGAAGTGTTGCATGTGCACATGCATGACAAATTAGATTTTAAAGAAAAAGAGGAAATGTCAGCGATTAACAGCTTGTTTAACTCATGATGACATAACTAAACTCAATGGCAGAAATGTCGGTAAAAACACCTTTGTGATGATGCAACATTTGCTCACATCGCCGTTTAAAGTAAGCTCTTTCGTGTTCGCATGTCCTCACAATGATGCCCGTGAGGGTTGAGGTAGCACTAATTCCCATCACCAGATCTTTTGGTTTTGTCCTCTTGCCTCTTGAGTGCTGAGGACAGCTGATTTATCCGCTGATTATTCTCAAGAGATGCCTCTGCCGTCATGTGTCGTCATGTTAGGAGATGGAAGTTAGCAGTTGAGTCAAGTTTCGTATCAGTATGAGGTCTTGCAGCAGAGCCTAATGACCAAGTTGCTGCTGTGGCCTCGTTTTGACGTGCTCTGTCGAGCCGCTGGGGACCGACCCATCCTGCCGAGGTGGAGATGGGTGCACGTTCTGGTCGAGTCCCAGAACCTCCGAGATGATTCCACATGCCAGGGCAGCAGTTTCCCATAGTCTGAATCCTGGAAAATAAACCAGGCTCTGCTGTTCTGGTCACATATCTACAACTTTTTCTTGCTCGGCTACTTTCAGGGAAGGCTGGTCCCAGCAGAAGAAGTGAGTTGTGAGGCAGCAGGATGTAGATCTTTAATACTGTGTATTTCATAAAAGTGGCTTAATGTAGACGTTTCACCTGCTACAGCAGCAAGTCAGTTGTCACTAACAGAACAGTAGTTTTGTTCTCACCTTGAGATGCTGTTAAAAGCCCGTAAGATTTCTGACTGACGGCAGGCAAGTGAGGGGGGGGGGGTTAGCAGCAGTCCACTCTTCACCAAGACAACTTTTCATGTGCCAAATGACCCTCTGTTTGTTTCTTGTCCCCTACATGATGGATTCCTTCACTTGGCAGCTACAAAGATGACAACAAAATATTTGCTTCACAGCTTCAATCTCCTCTTTGTTGAGGCCTGAGCATCTTCATCGTCTGATCTGAGAATAGCGGGGTGGAATCTAGAGGTGGGCTTTATCCCATTTTTTGCCCAGCTGAAAGGCCAACCGTAAGGAGAAACATGGGCGGCACCTTTTTTGTCGTGATTGACATTTATCCTGTACATACAGCTGAGGGCCCAGTTTGTCAGAATGAAAGTGGTCCACCATTATTTAACGTTAACTTATACCTGATTTCCTTTATTCATTTGTTCTGATCCACTTATTAAACATGCCTCACTGCCTATCTCCAAGGTTTCATCATGCTAGAGATTTTGAATGGGAATAGAGGTTTAAAGCAGTTGGTATTTTGTGTGTGTGTGTGTGTGTGTGTGTGTGTGGAAGGTATTATATGCCAGTGACAGCTCCATGTTTATCACAGTGAGTGGAATACATCTTTTTCATAAATCAGATGACTCATTCAAGCAGAAACATGCAGGTTTATGCAAATGCCCTGCCTGCTCGAACCTTCAGGCCGGCATTGATGATCCTGTCATCTGATACACCCCTCCCCCTTCCCCCAAGAGCTATTCTTTGTTTTATTGCAAAATCTTGAAAGATGCCTCAGCGATCTCTAAGGCTATCTATGCTCATGGTCTCATGCCTGAAGGCACAGCTGAGTGTTTACTCATTTTGTTTTCATTAGGCCAGTGTGCCAGGAAGGCATTTCCTGGTGCCTAATGAGAAGTGGGGGCTGGGCCAGTGTTGCCCTTTATTTTCTTATGGATGGATTATGAGTCAGACATGGAGGGGTTCTAATTAACAAGCTGGAGCCGGCGGGCTGGCCCCGTGCGGACCCATTGATCACACCGGGCCATCGCGCTCTCGCTGTTACTGTTGTCGTTATTAAAGCAGGAGGGTGGAAACTCACGTGCCGTATACCTTTCGCCCACGGGTGTGTGCGGAGTCATCGGAGCCGTGGGGTCATGCGGAGCTTGTCACACGGGACTGCTGGCTGATGACTGATGCGCTGTCTCCTCTCCTCTGCTGTACTGGCATTTTTTAACACATGGCAGGGTAGGCCAGCACCTGTGTCTGTCACACCTGCTGCACAGCCTCTGATGGCTGTGTGTGTGCGCCTATGAACTAAATAATGTTTGTTTTCCTGAGATGGGCATAAATCAGGGTATCTGAAGTTGTGGCCAGAATACACACAAATATAATCACGCTTTGTATTTTCAGCGTGTGCACACGAGTATATATAGTTTTTATGCGTGTGCATATCTAACACCAGTAGCTCTTGTAGTATGCTTTGTTGAACTGAACACACCTGGCCAGGTGTATATGGAAGCAGTTGGCAAAAAAAAGACCAGGATCAGAGGCTTGGTTTGCTTTCCTGAACAGTATAGTGTTTCAAAAGAATTCCTATTAAAGGTGTTGAATTTGTGATTAGAGGGACTGGTTGCTTCAAAAGTATGCACTACTCTTTCATTTTCAAATGCATCTTTAATTCAGGCAAGATAAAAGCTTGTAATAGTAACTTCACACTAGTCATTATTTAATCTCTCCAAGATATTTCTCCTTGGTATTTAGACATTATTTAGTGAAGATAACTTTCAGGACAGACCATTTAAATATCTTGTTAGCCCTCATCTGGGGTCTGGGGTGGGGATAAAAGAAATGCCCTGTCAGATGTTCCCTATTTTATGTGGTTCTTATACATTGTAATTTCTGGACATTTGGTGACATTTGAGTTGCAGCTCACAATGTGGCAGACTGACAAACCTGCGGTTTTATACGTGATGTTTTGTATTTGCTCTGTTCTGCTACATATCTGATCTGTCTTAAGGTAGAGAGGCCCCTGAATTGTGCTGAGGAATGTCGGAGATGAGCTCTGTGTGGCGAGTATAAGAGGAGGCCCTGCAGTTTCTCCACCTTCTTGTGTAAACCTTACAAAATGTCTTGTTCCCTCCCTCCCTTTCTTTGTCTGTGTGTCTATCTGTTGTTACCTGGCTGTAAAGCTTTGCCATGGAGCGCCCGGCGCTCAGCGTGGTGGTCTACCCGCTCCTGCACGAAGACCTGGCTTTGGTCATCAGAGACATGCCCCTGCTGCATCTGGATGAAATCACGCTCTTCAAGATCCGCGTGGCTGAGGACCCGCGCCACCTCTGGTGGTAGCCTGCATCACTCTGAGCACCAGCCAGCGATATGTTCAAGGTGGGGAGATCGCCTCCTAACCAAGGTGCTGTGTGTGAACTGCTTGGCAGCCGAAACGGAGCCATGTGTAAAAATACGTTCTGCTGTAAGTACACTGATGGTATAGTAAAGCGAATGCTGTGAGTTCACCTCTTCTGTTGACGTGGGCCCACCCCCGTCGTTCTGACCTTTTCTTCGGTTTATCTTTAGCCAGTTGTGCTGCCTGTAGATTCTCACTGTGATATTGTCAGCTCGTTGATGGGCATGTTTACGGTGCACCAGAATCGCAGTTAAGTGACCCAGTTTCAGGGGAGTGCCTCCCCCCAGTGGGGGGAGGCCTCCTGCTGATTGTGAGTTTTCACTGCCAGCCGGACATCCACGGGGGCTGCTTATTACCACCTTGTTACGCTCCCTGTCCGGACCTGCTGCGTTGCTGCCTCCCAGAAAAGGCTCTCACCGGAGACGGGCAAGGACACTTCCTCTTCATCACGGTTACTTTTTAATTCCATCCCTGCAGTAGATGGAACCAACTGCAGATCATAATTATTATTATTGTGTTTTATTGAACTGATTTAATTTTTCACCAGCTACCTAACAGAGGGAGGTAGATTTAAAATTAAGTCTTGGGATCCTGCTTTCTGCCATCTTCTCTCAATTGGTGCTCTCTGGCTGTCATGGAGGATTTTGCAATCTAGCACATGTGCAGATCATCGTAGACTCCAGTGAAGTAGCTGCAATCACTAGATATCACTAGACTCTAAATATTATCCTTTCACTGGTCTGAAATTCCTATCACTTGGTTTGAATTTACATGACTTCTCTTGGTAATCCCTGCGAAGTAAAGTGCCAGTGATTTACTTTCAGTCTGTTCTGGCCTGCTTATTTCCTTTTCTTCAGTTGTCTACACTGCAGCCATAATTCTTCATCATCAGTGCATATTGTAAACCAGGCCACTAGATTCAGGCAAATCAGATGTATCGGCAACATTGAGATTCATCATATAGCATTATTTAAAAAATCTGTGACACGTCATTCTTTTGAATGAAGCAAATTAATGAGAAAAAAAAAACGAAAGATTTTTTTTTTTTGAGTAGTGTATTATACTTCTGTTTTACTACAATTATATGTTGGCTGCGTTTTGTGCAGTAGGAGAGGTGAGTTTTTTTTGTTTTTGTCTTTGTACTGCTTTCTTAAAGGTAATCTGTTTAAAGTAAATGTATCAATTCTTCAGAGCGGTCTCTCGTGGAAAGAGTAAACATAATCCAGCCTAATTCTGTGAGAGGTTGCATTCACCATGCTGTGATGTTCAGTGAAATGTCCCCCCCATAGCATTATTTCTCTAGAAATACTGTTGTCTGGATGTGCATTTTAGACTTCTCTTCATTGCGTTTGTATTGTTAGCCACTAGGGGAAAGCAGACCCCTTGCTCTGTGCCATGTGAATGAGAGTATATGCATATATTCAGTATTTAATTCTGACAGTATGAAATTTTTGGCATAGCAAGTGGTGAATGGTTTGATATGTCTTGTGTAGTAGTGTGTAATATCTCCATGATTTTTCTTTAAACTGCCAATCTCTTCAATTTTTATTTCACTGTACAGTGTGCAACACCGTTTCTCAAAATAAATACCCATTTCATGAATTTGTAGTTTGATATTCTCATTTGCATATATATCACATCAAATAGAAATGCATCTTGCTTAAATGAACAATAAAAAGTTGTTTCTGTAAATCTTTTGAAATTAAATTTTCAGCCACTTCCTACTTCAGGTGGCTAGAAAATGCTTTTGCTAAAGAATTACATATAAAATACAGGTGGCAGGAGCATTGTAATGTAAAAATCCTGTAATTATTGAATCATGTAAAGTAATTTTCTATGCATTTAATTCTTGAATACATTAAACAGCCTTCCATTGAGCTAATAGGATTTTATTAAGTACAAGGTTTTAGTTGTGGCAGGAAAAAAGAATCATGCTTTTCAACGGTTTTAACAGAAATATAATTAGGTGCTAAGAAATTAGGGACCACAGATAACCTATTTGGTACGTGTTTTTCAGTGCAATTAAAATGTATTTCATTTGGTTGATTTCCATCTTCAGGAAAATAACCCTACGCGAAAACTAGACCCCTTTTTTTTCCCCAGTTAGGTGTCAGTAGCAGCGGTTTTATCCTGTTATTCAGTTACAATGATCATGTACACCCCGCCCTCAGTGCTGCAGCTGTGGATGTGAGTCTGTACACGACGGTCTTTAAGCACGACGTGCATTAATTTTTTGTGCAGCGTACAAAGAGGTGTTGCTTATACGCAAGCTCTTGGGCTTGAGACTCAAAGTCAAGCCAAGGAATTTTCCGCCGTTTCGTCCTCAAAGTAAAGTGATGCTAAAAGGCACCACTGTGACAGCCTTACTCTGCTATCAGTGTTACTTTGGCACACTCCTGCAGGCGTGCAACGTAACCACGCAGTGCTGTGTGTCGTCAGCCTTCTGTTGGTGCCACGACACCTTTGGCAGATCAACAACAGTTAGTTGACCAGAAGAGAGGATAACATCTTTGCCTCTGCCACTGTCTTGAAATTCAACAGCATGTACTGGGTTATTCATCTTACTGACAGTTAAAGAAAAGGATGTTGGGGAGAAAAAAAACACTAAAGTAACTCCAAGTTTGTGCTTGTAAGCAGAATTCTAGCTATTTCACCTGTGGGATTTTTCTGGTCTGCAGCAATAAATAAAGGGCTGAATGATAAAATCGTTCCCATAATTTTACTGCCACTGTAAATATTATGTAAAAGTATTGAATCTATAAAATATTTTAAGCTTTTCACAGCAGCAACAACAGATTCTACACTAAGTACTGTCTGCTTTTTTGTGCTGGTTTTTTACACTTTTTTTTAACCCATGGTTAAATGTTTGTTAAAAAGTAACTTTGAAAATGGTACAATAAAATGACTCCACAAAACATTGGCGTTGATTCAGAAATTCCACAATAAGCCTTTTTTTTGACAGCTGCAGAGTCATCCTTTCCATCGGCCCTCTGTACAGAACTTTCCAATGCTGATGGAGCAGTGTAGAGTGGTGGAAGGCCGGCCTCCAACCCACAACTTTTATACATCCTTACATTTCTCCTCTACGTTTAGACACACTTTGCCTCCACTATCTTCCCCAGGAGACCTACTCAGCAGTATTGCACATTGATAGACACAGTAGTAAAAAACAAATTTTCTGTGTGGGCTTGGATGGGTGTTTAAAATAATAATTTAGAGAAAAGAAATTGTTTAAAAACACCTGAAATTCAGCAAGCGCACAAAGAGAATGCACACAAGTATACATTTCAAGCAATTACTTACATTGAAAAGTAGTGGAATAAGAATATTCACACTTTGGAACCAAAAGAGTAAAGCTTGTGGAAATATACCAGTTTCCACTTACACAACTGTGTATGCTTACACATCAAAACGAAAACGCAGAGTTTCAGAAAGGCCTGACTGGATCTGACTATGTCAGCATGAAAAAGTTAAAGTGAGTAACGGAGCAACTGTTTGCACAGCTCTGCACTGGTGAGTATGATGACCGGTCAGCTGATTCCAAACCAAGTGAAAAGCCACTTGAAAGCCTTTAGAAGACTGCAGTGAAACTTCACAGACAGAGAGGAACTGACTTGTGACAAAGGAACGGTCTGATGCAGCCTTTTCAGTTTTTTTTTTTCCAGGGTGGTGGCTGGTGTGTGTTACTGTGGTTACACAGTGACACAGATGGTCTCAATCTTTTATCTAATATTTGTGTTCCCAGAGCACTTAATGAAGGGAGCCAAAAATGTGAGGCTTTCTATGTAAACAGGAAATAGTGCTAACATTCAATAAGTACAATAGCCATACAATGATGACTCAGTGCCTCTGAATAAAAAAGGAGTAAAAATTCATAAACCCAAAGGAAATGTCATATGTCCAAACGGTACTTGTCTGTAATGGCATCAAAGTGGAAGGCACGAAGGATTTCTGAGCCTAAATCCAACTATTAATGTACATTGATCTTTATTATTATTATTACTGTTATTTCCATAGTTGCAAACATAAACCAAAAATGTAGAGCTGTTGCTCGTTAATAAACTGGTCATTACTGTAATAGATGGAGGAAACTAGTGGGTTGTAAATGGTGCAGCAGTCAAGAGGATTAGTCCACTGACTGCTCTCCTAGTGCTCTCTGCAATACCTTCATAATGGTCATGAACCAATTCAACTGCAAGTCTGTACATGTACACATAGTAAAAACAGACCACCATTACCCTGTTTCTGGCATACCACTTTAATTATCCCGTATACTAAGTCTAGAGCTGACACAATGTATGTACTCGTATTTCCTGATTTGTGCAATGGCATTTAAAATTACTGCTGCAGTTCTCCAATCAAATGAGTCCTAAACAACTATGAAGTCTATTGCCATGAGCATATAACATGGATTTTCACCACTGTATTGAGCTGTTCTTTGATTCAGCAAACAGCACAATCAATTTAACAGTAAGAGTGCAGATAGTGAAGAACAAAGAAAACCTGAATTAAAAACACATCTAGCTAAACAGTTAAAAAGAGAAACCGATTGGTCTTAGTCAGAAATGCAGTTATTAAAGAAAGGTCGTTTCTGGTCACCAATGGCAGCGCTTCTTTGGGTTACATTACAATTTACAAACAAAAGGTATATTTACAACATACAATATTTAGCAGTGTCTTTACACAGAAAGACCAGTTTTTCATACTTATAAAGGCTCTCACATGAAAGGCTTGTATACAGAAATATATCAGGTTCACCATGAACAGTGTATAAAATCTAGGACAGACTTCTAAGTGCTCTTAAATGTGCACATGTAGAAAGGCAACAAAATTTTACATTTTAATAAACCAAGAATGGAACTGACTAAGTCCCTCGTTATTCAGTTTTATACATTATGTTCTGAATCCCCTACACTGGAGACTTTGGCATTTCTGTAAGCTACTCAGGTTCCCGAACTGGTCCCCAAATGTGCTGTTACACACCAGACGAAATTGCCTGGCAGCACGAGTGTGTATGCTAATGGGAAAATCCAAGTCAAACAGGACTGTAGCAAACCGTGCATGCTACTGCAATGTGTTGTATCAGGTGAAGAGAGGAAAGGCTCCCGAGGTGTGAATGCCATTGTAGACACACCCTCATCACCTGCGGACACCGCTCCTTGAGGGCTCCTCTATTCACGATTGTCAGACAACGTGTCCTTGACAAGGCCATAGGGCAGCAAATAAGTGCTTTGTTGTACATTCTTCTCATTCAAAGTAGGTCCAAATATTGTTCGAGGGTTCCCGGACGTACTTCTTGTTCTTGAATTCATTTGTTCTGTAAAACAATTAGCTAGTCATATGAGCTGTGTGTTGTCAGTTCAAGTTCTGGCAATATAATTTAATATCTACAGTTTTGTCGCCTCCCTTTTTTCCCATACATATTATTTACAGCTTAAAAAAAATTATATA
>JABJVR010002027.1:0-18107 GCA_025773905.1 Chitala chitala
TTATTTGATGTGCCTTTGGGTTACCTTATTGTATTAAAAACCCCTTTTGCACATTAGACTCGCCCATCTCCTCTGTGACATTGAGTCACATGACACAAAAAAAAAGCTGTTTGGTTCCAAGGCAAAGCTACACACGTTGAATGTCATTGGGGAGCCAATAACAACAGCAGTGCCTTCTTCTTGGCTTTGCATCATTGTGTTTGCCTCCTTGCTCTTTCCTCCTCTAGCATAGGAGGAACATGACCACACAAACCACAGTACCACACAAAATGCCTTCTCTTTCCACACCATCTGTTCACAAAATTGGAAATAAAAATGTCAAAATGAGGACATAAGTGCTGCAATGGCTGTCCAGCCCCTCCTGGGCATACTAACAGTACAGGAGACTATGAATGTAACTTGCTATTCTTCCTGCCAAACCATCCATTGGTCTGGAATCAGTCAGGAGCCGAGTCAAGTAGCACTACCACTGGGATAGGCACTACCACTAACATCACTAGCCTGCCGCTTTTCACCGAACATGTTGGATATGCGCTGCACTGGATTATTCACGATAAATCAAATCTTGGAACACTCCAGCGTACGAGTTTACGTCCGCAAGATGAGTGAACAAGGGGGATAAAATGGTAGGTGCGGCAGTGCTGCCCGGTGTATGTAGCGGCTAAACGCCGTACGTGACTGGAGAGCCTCGCACGCAATTTTTTTTAGCTGCATCTCCCTACTTCATTTCTCCAAACAGAAATTGAACTTACATCCGACTTTGTTCGTATCTATGAATGTTCTCAAGTCGGATGTTCGTAAGTAGAGTGGCGCCTGTACAAACCTAGAAAAAATTTACCGAACTAGGCATCAGGAGGGAGAGAACACTACACACAACCCATACACACTTCGCTGTGTATGGGTTGTGTCGTTCACATTTTTTTTAATGTGAACGACATAATGTTCAAAATGAAAATGGCACAGCAGAATGTGAAATTGTAATGTGCTTATAAAGTTTGAGATTAATTAAAGTTTTCTCATCGTTTTTCCCCCCGCATCTTCACACCAATAACAGTAAGTGCACAGAAAACGTGTGCAATAAGAACTGCTTGTAAACGTATTCGTGTTAAAACATTTCCATGAGTTGTTACTGAACAAAAACGGGACTTGAAGCACATACTACTTTATTTTAGAGAGTAAAACGAAGTTCTCAAATCATGCGCAACAAGAGAAATAAGCAGAAGTATAAAATAGTGTACTCATAAATGTAAATATAACACGTAAAAAGCAATATTAGGAAGCTTCCAAACACGTCTACATTACACGGGTGTGTTGAGGAGTGGATCTAGAATGGTGTGCGATATGTGATTTAGTGTTTCGATTTAGGATTTATTGTTTACCTTTTTTAAGTATACCACCATTAATTTTAGTAATATAGGCAACTAGCGGCAAGTGTCACATGCAGATAAAAAAGGCTATTAATTAATTTTAACGATGATCCTTCACCAAATGCCTATGAGCTCACGCTCACCAACGGCGCAGTAACTTTATGCGTTAGGAAGGAAACGTGTCCCGAGTGTACCGAGTGTACCAAATAGCTGTGCGCTGGGGGGTTACTTAACATGCTGGGCTGAACTCAGAACATGCTTTACGTCAGAAGAATTATTACGAAACTTACCTTTTATTTATATTATATTATTTCTACACTGAGGTGGCAAATAGGATGGCAGATAATTTGTAAATGCCACCCTATGCCAACCTCGTATGTCCGCCCCTGGTTTCCATGATTTCCATGGAACACGGTATAAAACAGTGAAATATTTAGAAGTGTAAGAGACGAACAAAAAGAGGAAAGGAGAAGTAGCCCAGAATACGCACTGCCTGACATAACAATGTAAAAATAACTGTTAGTAGTTCTGGCGAGCTGGACAAAGTGTATAGTTGTGTGTATTTGCAAATGTAATGTTTGCTTGGCTACAATATCGGGGGATTACGCAAAATGCCAACAACCATGCAAAACAATTTAGAGAATGGAAAACTTGTTAAGTGAAACCAAGACTACATATGTTTAAAATGTTTTATTGTGCTTTTCTTAAAATATGGTGCTTATTTCTTCACCAACAGTATCAATAAGTGTTTCATTTTATTGTTTGAGAGACTGTTACATTTTCAATCTAAATAAAACTTACTTTGAGCAAAACAAAACTTCCAAGTTCACATTTATCACTTGGCCTAGGTTTTGTTAAATTATCATCAGAAATAGTGCTTGCTTAAATTTTGCACAAAGTGTATAACCAAAATTCCTCACAGGTGCTCAAAGTAATCAGATACTGCATAAATTTGTATAACCGAAGTAATGTCAAGGACAGACCTTTTTGTCTGATCATCTTGAAGGACTGTCCAGTTGACAGGGCTGATGGCATAGTCTAGAGATGGCTGAAAAGTTCCAGATTCATCCAAAATTCCTGACCCACCTTTAGTGGTATTCAGACTTTTCTCAGGTCAGCCAAAACAGTCATGGCAGAGTTCCATCCTGCAGAACCCATAACTCCCCCACCTAGTAAACACAGCAAAGGTAACCTAAAGTACACTCAACACTATAATCAGGCTTACAGCCTACTTAAGAGTCATACAGTAAGTAAGATGCATGATGATTAAAGCGCTACACTTTCATTACCATGGAGCTGAATCATTTGCAGGTGAGAAACAGGCCTAAAGTACCAAGTTGTGCAAATGCATTATTAAAAGCAAAAGGAACACTGAGGAACATCCTGTTAATTTATATATTCAATTCAGAAAATGTGTATATTAAACACATTCAACCAGCAACAAACCTGGGTGACTTCCACTTCCACAGAGGTACAAGCCTTTGATGGGTGAGCGGTAATTTGAGACAGACAGAAAAGGCCGTGCTAAATAGAGCTGGTCCAATGACATCGCACCATGAAAAATATTCTGGAGGGGAATAAGGTGTTAATAAAATTCATTACAATTTTAGTAACTAAACAATACCCAAGAACATTAATTGCTCATATTGCATTATTACTATTTATTATAATATACATATAATATACATTCTCTATTATTATAATATACATTATAATATACATTCTCTAACACCAGAAACTGTCTCAAAAATGGCAGATCATAGTTTTAGTCACGTCATTATGATGTTTAATGTCAGCGAGCTTATGATCCAGATATAGATATAACTGCACTGATATCTACCTCATATGTCAACAAACCCAGCTCAGATCTGTACTGATACACAAAAAAAACTCCGCAGTTAAACACACCCCTCCTGTGAGACCAAAAATCCTCTCCAGGTCTGGGGGGGTCAGGACCTCCTTGCCCACTATGGAGTTTTTGAATCCAGGTGCATAGCATTCAATCCAACTGAACACTGCATGGATATAGAGAGACACAAATACACATTGTAACAACCACAGGAGAATTGCAGTTTAATGTTTTAACTTAAAAATTGTATTACAAGGTCAAGTTCAGAGCACTGGATAAAAATATCTATAACTAGCACTCATAGCAAAAAATATATAAACAAATGCATTATTGTATATTTAAATTGTTTATTAACAGCTGAGGTTAGCTGTGGGATTGTTATAGAAATTTCTACTTTCTTCCATTATCACAAACTATGAAAATAAACTTGATAAAGCCAATTACAGAAAGCCCCAATTCCAAGCATGTAAATACAGGAATATGGATATAAAAGTTAGCACAGTTAAAAGTGTATCTCTTTCTGAAGAAGAGTTGCCCTTAATCTGACATGTTTGAAAACTGTACCTGAGTCAGCGTACTGTTCCTTGTCTTGCTCTGTCCAGGCTCGCCTTCCCTCCAAAGAGAAAGGAGTAAACTGGGTAAAGAGGGAGACCACATGGCAGCCAGGGGGCGCTAAAGTGTTATCCAACACAGAAGGGATGCACATCTCCATCATAGGCCTGGATAAGACCACAGGGTATGGGAGACAGGCTGATTAATCAGCATCACAGTGGCCAAGAGCAAGAGACAGAGTGTTCCCCAGTTGGCATACTGCCCCCCTGGACGTACTTACCTGGAGGACGGACGGCCCTGCCTGCATTCCTGATATGCCACCTCCAGCATATCCACATTTTCACAGTTCAAGTGGATGGAGCACTGATGGTGCGGCCCAGGAACCCCGTCACTTCTGTTTGGGGCAGCCAAGAAATTGGGCAGCTTGTCCACAGCAACTGACAGACAAAAAGGCAGTGTTCGGCAGCAAGGGCCTTGGATGAGGTGGGGCCACAGAACAGAGGCTACGATATTTATAGTGGAAGCTAGATACCAGTGATCTCTTCATATTCAGAATGAGTTATCAATGAAGATTAAGAACTGCTCCTGTAGCACAGTGGTAAAGTCCTCTGACTGATTTGCTGGTGAGTGGGGTTTGAAACTCACTGCCTCCTTTGGTTTGTTGTAATGGAAAGCATTGGAACTCTATGTGCATTTGATACCTTTGCATTGCTCTCTTTACCTCTGTGAATTTGTGTACATTTACATCAAACCAGAAGCAGTTGGTGGCCAGGTGGCTCAATGAGTAGAACATTAGGCTGGGATACAGAAGCCTCCTGGTTCAAATCCCAACCCAGCCACCTGGTGTGTCCTTGAGCAAGACACTCTCCACTAGCTCATTGTAATGGATATGAAATGTTGTAAGTCACTTTGGATAGAAGTGTCTGATAAATGACTTATTTATCAAACCTCTTTATCAGTCCCTGGGGGCCAAAAGCCTACACCAGGAAAGTTTATGAAGCAGGTAGGTTGAACGTTGGAAAGAGTTCCAGCCTAACACAGGGTACTCGCTGTCAGCCACCAAAGTGAAACAATAAATGGAGAGGAAATGCACAGAGACAGGAACAAACAGGCTCAGTGAAAACCCCTGGCAAAGTACTGGACCATTGTCTGAGAGTCTGAAAACCTACCATTAATTTTCGTGACTGGAGACGTGTAGTCAATCTGAGATACTGCTCTCAAAAAGTCCAGAGGCAAGGCATCCTGCAAGCATGTGAAGCCATGCCACCAGGTTTCCAGTGGCAATAGTAACCAAAACAAGTTATTAAAATGAATCATCTTGGTTGGAAAAAAACATAGTGAGACTGTACAGTAGGGCACTACCTGTGGTGTAAGCTGGCAAAAGGTCACATGTGGTGTGGCATTGGACAGAACCACTTTGCTATGGACCTCAGAGCCATCCTTCAGCACAACACCCTGTGCACAACCATCTTCACTAACCAAGATGTTCTCAACCTCCTGGCAGATATGGACAATGAATGATAGGGCCATTACAACACTCTACACATTAAAGGTGAACAGTCTTATTACACACTATTTGTAATGACAGAAGGAGGAGAAATGCTGGTAATTTCATATGGGGAGTAAGAAACTAGCACTCCTCACAGGTAGCTGAACTAAATACTATCACTGTTCACAGATGATTGGATGAAATACTAGCACTGGTTACAAGTGATTGGATGGAACACTGTCACATAAAACCTTGCCCATGCCCATGTGTGGATGACACTTACATGCTCAGTGAAGATGGAGGCTCCATGGGCACGTGCTGCACAGGCAATTGCTTTTGACACACCTCCCATGCCCCCTTCAACATAACCCCATGCCCCTTTCTGCTCTTCCACCTCTCCCATTACATGGTGTAGGAGAACATATCTGCCATAGGGTAAGGCACAACAGATAAAAAGATAAGTCAGATACTTCATCTGAGATACCATGCATCTGAGAAAGAACTAAAAGCATGCATCATGCCATGCTTACTAAACTCAATGTATGACATATGTGATGTATGTGCGTGAGAAAGAAAGGGAACTTTATGAGACATTTTACACATGAAGGACTGAGAAGTTCTGACCCGCTGCCCGGCATACTGGGGCTTATCATGGCACCAATCACTGCATCTGTGGCAAGTGTTGCTTTCAGTGGCTCAGACTCAAACCAGCGGTTAAGCACCTGGGTGACAGACAAAATGGCAATCAACATTGCAGTCTACTAAACCCCTGAACCACATGTAAACATTGCAACACGTAAAGATACATGCTACAAAAACAAGAAAAAAAGGGTCAAACTATAATTACAAACCTTTAATGCAGGAGCAGTCAGGAGCTCATAAAAGTCTGGAATGTTCTTTCCCAGTATTAACCCTGTTAACAGACCACGCACATCTAGTTTTGACATTTTTCTGACTCAGTGACTTACAAGAAAGGGGGAATATTTCTTGCGTCAGGTAAAGTAATAATTTACAGCTGCCGAATACAACTATGAACTTCAGTGACAGTGGAAAAGAGGCTGTCAGAGCACAGTGACTGATGTGTAATACAGCACTATGAGCGCTGCAGTAACAGGACATGGCCTGGTGTAACAGGTGGCAAACATATGAAGGAGTGACAGAGGCCCCCTGCTGCATACGGATCACTCTGCCTCCAGGCTGACAGTACCACACTGAACCAGAGGTCTAAATGTCCGCAGGGCTGCTACGCGTTTCCTCAGGGATCCCTCAGCCACCCCAGACATGTCCACAGGTGGGCTATCCAGCAGGGGTTCAATAGCACAAGCCAGCTTCTTCAGATGGTTCTGGAAGGCTAGGTAGGACTATTCATAGGCAGCAGTCAAAGGGACAAAAACAAAGAAAGAGAAATGCGTCAGAATGACATTACACAAGTCCAATTTAGACAGCCACTTGGTCTGTCTGATTGAAATTGACCACATTAAAAATACAACATAGCAGCAATTGTAATATATACATACATACATATATACATAGGCATAGATTTGGGGGCTATGGGTGACAAGTCCCCTCCAATGTTGAATTAGGGGGAAATTTCCCCCCAGTAATATCATATATAATTCTCATCGTACAAAAAACAAACGCATAAGATTAATGCAATTACTGTATTACAATTTAAGTTTTCTTTTTATTGACAGGTTTCACCCCAAACACCCCTGCAGTCCATTAAAATAGTTTAGTCTAAACTCCTGCCTGGCTGGCAGACACTCCGCAGTGAGCGGATAAGCACTGCACAGTATCGTATGTCAGCACGACTCCGCGAAGGTCTCACATCACAACTAAGTTAACCATTAAAACATTATGTGAAATGGTGGAATTTAATCTTGTCAATTAGAAACTTTTTCATAAACATCTATGTCAATCATTTGTTTGTGCAACTAGCTTGGTTAACTAACAGAACATAGTACAAACAGCAAAGCCGATAACAGCAGGAAATAGCATTTGTCATCACAGCCCACATCACAGGGCATAAAAATAAATAAGAAATCCATCAGAAAAGGGGCAAGACATTTGGCATTTATTTCAGTTCCCAGTATCATTGACTTCATAAACAGTGCTGGCAGAAAGTTTATTTAAATGACCATATTGGTGAAAATGGATATCGCTTTATATACTGTAACTGTAACACCAATAGTTTACAAATTAAAAAAAAGATCTGTATACAGTGTGGCAACAGAAATGGCCCATAATGCAACGTGTATATTAACAAAGTAACTCATAATAGGTACACACAGCACTATTTAAACAGCACACAAACTATTTAATACTTTCTAACAATGCATTAAATGTTCAGTTTCAAGTGTTTCTTTAATTGAAAAATACAAAACGAAAAATAAATACCATGTCTATTCATGTAAGTGATCTGAACTTTACCTTTGCGTCTTTTACAGAGAATTTCCCAATCTCTCGCAGGTTACTATCCATTTCAGAGCTAAGAAGCAGAGAGCGTGGGGGACGGCTGCCAGCTCCCTCCTCTAGCAAGGGCGTAAAGGCATGTGGCTCACGGATGTATACCTTCAGCCCATGTTTCTGCATCAGGAACAGGAAACACAAGAAGGCGAAATAACAAAATACCACAGACAAGCTTAACAGACCTGATGAAACATGTCATAAAGTCGGCAGACAACGTCTAACAGCTTTTCACCCATACTCTCATCAGCAGGCCTCTTCTGCATACACAGTAAAACTATATCACGTTGAAGTATGGCCCTTGTAAGTGGTTCGCTTGCATTTCACAAGCAGACAAGTCCTTGTCCACGACAAGCACTCTACGGACCATTGTAGAACTTTGTGGAAAGCGAACACACATGAGTGACATGTTAGCTGCTCCTATATCCACCGGTCCCTGCTTTCACCTTCAGCTCCAGGTCTCTGTAGATGTGTGGTCGCAAGAGGCTGAGGAGATAGGAGGCCCGTGAGAACCAGAATCCTGCACAGAAAAGGACCGGACATAAAATTATCCTAACACATTTTGTTTTAATGTCTTTTCTCATAACATTACTAACTGCAGTTATTTGACATTTATGAGTATGTTAAAACGTTAAAGAGGTGTTTGTGTGTGTATGTGTAGTGTATATTGTAGTAGCAGAACCTGACATGGTGTGTTGTGCATGTTAGTTTTTCTCTTGCTATGTTGTGCTCTTTAGGGTATTTAGGTAATGTATACAGTACAGTATAATATAAAATTGTGTGCTATGCATTTTTTTTCAACTGTAGTTTTTCTTATTATGTTGGCAGCAAAGAAACACACCTGGAACGATCTCCTCAGATACTGCAGCTCCACCAACGAGACGCCTGCGCTCGAAGACAGCGGTCTGAACACCTGCCTTCTGCAAATATGCAGCCTGCACACAACAGGTGAGTCTGAGCACACTCGCGGTGTCACAGCAACGATTCCCTGAACAAATAAACTAACATGGAAGCTGTTGACATTGTTTCTGTTTTAAATAATCGGTAATGCACTGTTTGCAAACTGTGCTCCACTTACGTAAACTTAAAGAAATTTGGAAGGAATATCCACTTACTGCCACCAGCCCGTTGTGCCCTGTAAACCGAAATGACGGGAATTTATTAAAGACCTGCTTATATACTTTGACCTCTTAATACTGTATGTCCACCAGGCACGCAGTTTTGAATACGGATTTAACAAAACAGCTGAAATTGTCGCTTTTCGTTCATTCCAAGTTGCTATACAGTAGCAACGATTCAGATACATGTATTCGCGCTGGCATTAAACACCGAAATGCGGATTAATTAATAAATACTTTGTTCTTTAATCTGGTCCTTAATGTAATCTACCGCACATGAATACTTTGAATGAATTTTTCAAAATGAGCATACACCCTGCCTGCCATTACCTCCTCCGATGACCGCAGCATCATACTGCTGTTGCGGTGCTGCCGTGTGACTCGCTCTTGCGGCTGTCCTCTTGGCGGTCTGCCCTAACCCACCACTCCGTACCAACGCAGCCATGCTAGGTTTTGCAGAAGTTGCGAGGCATTGTCATTTATTAACCTCTCCATCTGTACGATGAACCCTTATAGGTCCGCCCAGTTGAGTTACACAACTACTATCGTTACAAGCGGCAACGGCTTACAGCAATACACTTTTGAGTCTCTTTCAAAACAGAACTAAACGTATTCACTTAAATTGAGGGGGTGGTTTGGGTGAATCGATTTGTTATATTTATTTTAAAGCATGTACATAAAATGGTTTACATAAAATGCGGAACTGTGTGCCTCCCCTACAAACAGTTAAAGTGAGGCGATGTGCCAAGTTATACGTGTCACGCCCACGAATAGGACACACTCGGGAATGTGTAAGTAGTTGTGTTATATAAGGATGCTGGGCTGGCTCCCCGTGGGACCAGGAGACGTGCCGGGCTGCTTGATTTATGTAACCGTGGTTAATTGCGGTTGGATGGCTTTATGGAAAGACTGAGGGGCGAAGTTCGTGTCAGTAAGGTAATAGATTACCGGTTTTCCTGTGTTTTTTATTTTTTTCTATGAACGGTGACTGAAAAAGAAAAACATACAGAAACAAATGAGCTTTATTAGGCGACTGTTTGGGTCGACGACCCAAAACACCTTTTTGTTTCTGAGGGGGTGTTTTCCTCATCTAAAAGTACCTGCACTGCTTCTTTGTGCCAGTTGCATTATTTAACTCACAGTGAGTTAATCTAAGTATAAATTTTATCTTTAAAACATTAAAAAAAAACCATATAACCTGAAGCAACTCAACTGAGCAGTACATTTACTAAATGCTCTACCTCCCTTCTCACATTCCTGCCACCAAATACAACTTCACATAAGTAATAAAATTGTGCAGTTACAACACAATTTTACATGCTTTCCACTTAAAATTGACTGTAAAATAAACTAAAAACTACACTGTCTTTCCTCAAAAATTAAACATGGCACTTGCACTCGAGAGACAGTCGCACATGCCAATCACATCATGGTTAGGGCTACCAGATACCTGCATATCTAAAGGAGGACACCAACGGTCAAAAAGGAGGACAAAGAACACAATTACATATGAAATGAAATTTACATACACACATATATATATGTATATATATAAAACTGTGTTCTTTGTCCTCCTTTGTAAGGCAACATGTCACGTGTGCCTAGTCATGTTGATTTAGGGTCATACTAAGTAACGCATTGAACACGTGTCATGCGGTTGAGCGGCTCAAGCCTCAGATTTGCTCTTTACGATTAAAACATAGAGATGATGGCATGCAAATACAGACAAGTCAGTGATTGATGAAAGCCGGACATTTTCACATTTTTGGTTAATGCCTGCTAGATGGAGGACACTACGTCAAAAAGGAGGACATGTCCTCCTTTTGCCGGATGTCTGGTAACCCTAATCATGGTGACATACTCGAACTTGGTGGAGGGTGAAGTCTGGCATGGTTGAGTCTTCATCCTGAGCAGGGTTAGTTTGACCCAGTTTGCTGTGAAAGTGTAAACACACTCTCAGTGTATGAGCAATGCAACATGTAAATGGAAGTGAGTCTATATGCAGAAGGGAGTTTATTAAAGCATATCAGGAATTCAACACAAGCAAACATTATAAACACGGGAGGTGAGGCAATACAGACACAGGGAAATACAGAGGCAACCATGGAACAGAAACAAAACTACGGGAACCGAAGTATACCAACAGCAATGAAGGCCAGACCAAGAACAGAACATAGCTAGTTTCCAAAAATAATCGGCAAGGCGAGAGGGAGTGAAAGACTATATATAGAATTCCAGGGAACCAAACACGTGGTGTAATCACTAATACAGTGAAAGGTGAAACCAAAATGAGGAAAACATAGATATTAGCATAACTATTAAGGAAAAGAAATAACATGAACTAGAGAGGGCAAGATCAGCATCGTGACACGCACCCTAAGATTAATCACATAGTCAGTGACTTTAGAGTGTGATGTTTGCAGCTAGCAGCCAATCATGTGATGACGGAAAGGGGTACCATACAGGGAAACCTTGAATGATTTCAAGGGCCTATGACTGACAGGGGCCCTCAGATATAAAAACAGCATTACATCTTAATGCAACATCTAACATCATATCTTTAACGGGGTGCAAAATCTGGGTTACAGCCCTGAAAGCAGTAGAGTTGTTGAAGATTGTGGAAAAGCAGGAAAAGCACTTACTTGGATGAGTTAATAGCTATTGCTGACATGCAAGCCTTCACTGCACCTGATTTTAACTGACAGCTGCCAGTTTAGCCTCCCCTGTCGTGAGTCTGTCTGACAGCTTTGATGGCAGTCTGGAAAGCTGCACTGGTATTATTATGCAACGTGCTCTTTTTGTACAATTACAACCCCAGCAGTACCCTCTGGAAATGTTTGGTTTATAATGTCTCTTATATTAGGAGGACACTCCTGTGGACCACTGTTCTCTGACCTCAAAACAGTCCTACTCTTGACACACTTTGACCACACTTTGGGTGGATCCCTATTGCCAGGACAGACACGCTGCTACTGATTTCAAGTTTGAGTTTCGTACACTTGCAGGTCACAGTGGATGGAATGAACCAGAACTCCTGGTGGTTTATTGTCATAGTCTGACTCTGGCACTAAAAACAGTGTTGGCATGTAGATGAGATGAATTTTCCCAGATTTCCAGTTCCCTCGACAATTTGCTAAGAGAGAAAAGAAAGCAGCCAACACCCACTCCTGCCAAGTTTTCCTCCCTTCTGAGTTTCTTGGAACCTGCACTGATACAACTTCAATTATCTATTCTGAGGAGCCTAAAATGTGGCTGCCAAACTGACTACAGTATGTTTTATTGCAGTTGTTTTACACCCTACCTTGTCGTGCCATTGCTCATTGACCCAGCATACCTTCCCCAGATAATAAAAATAATGTAAAGGTAGGATTAATGGCATTTTTTTATATCACACAATGCAAAATATGGGTGTGTGTTGCTGTAACTTTTGGCAGTGTTGTCTACACAGGTCTGATTAGTTCTGGAACAACTTTGTAAACATGGCTTTTGTTTAAAGGTACTGCATTCCTGTTAAAGTCATTAAATCTTGCATTGTATTGTATCAGTTCAGGGAAAGTGTTAAAGCGGAATATTGCACTCCAGTTACAGGTGTGTGCTTTGCATACAGACAATACAGTTTCTGTTAACAACCACTACCAGACAGCCTGTTATGTTAGGACACCAATTACTTCAATATCCTAACCTACAAATAGACATCGTTGTGTTTCTACATTTATCTCCCACTTGCTGTGTGTCATCTGTAGGCCAAAACAAATAGTTTCACAGCTGGACCGCGAATTGACTGTTGTTTTGGAACACAAACACTGAGTGTATTCATAAACAGGAGCTGACATTACAGCAGCAATACTGAAAGCAGATTAAATCCCTGAAAATTAGTGTAATACATTACTATACGGCAGTTCTACAAAAGCCATTTATTACTTGACAGTAGTAAGTGACAACAGATTATGATTTGCTTCTTTATTACAGTTCATGTAATTAATGATTGTTAGAACACACGTGAAGCAGAGCGATGCTTGTTATTAAACGTCCCAGTGCTTTTATTGCATAGTATGAGCACATTCGGAATGTCTCTTGTCCAATGAAATCAAAGCAGTATCCTTGCTTGGAAGTAACTGCTGTGTAATTTTCTGTGCAAAACAAAGTGAACCGTCGGTATATCAATTAAACTAAGCTTCAATATAAAGATTTTTCATCTACAGTTTTTTCTAATCGAGTTACTTGAGTTTCTTGAGGAATCATTTCAGCACTAGTGAGGTGTGTCCCTCAGCAAGATACCCAAACGCAATCTCCCTGGGTGCTGCATGTGGCTGCCCTCTGCTTCCCCCCCAGGGGATGGGTTAAATGCAGATAAGTAATTTCCCACTGGGATTAATAAAGTACTATGAAATGATAACACTGTAAGATGTACTTATATCTATTTTCTTTCAAACTGTTTCAAGTCCAGAATTTACTGATGACAGTATTGTAAAGCTGTAAAACTGCATATCCATACAGTCCACACACTCAGACAAAATGTAAAATGTTATGTTTCATAAGATTTAGGACACTGCAAATCACCAAAGGACTAGATAACCTGAAAAGTCCATTTGTCCTGAATAAAGCACATGAACAACTGAAAAAGTATTGCTTTCTCCCAATTGCAATTTGTCAATATACAAGTGGAATCAAAACTGGTGGAACCAAACAATAAATGGACAAATTATAGCAGTGAGGAAGAGTAAGAAACTGTGACCAAGACATAAAAATGTGATTGCAAGTGCTGTGATCTCCTGCTAGCAGACAGTCTGTTAGGAGCCCTGATGCACACCATCAAGGTAATAAGACAAGAATTTTAGGGTAGTGAAGTAGACACAGAGGGAGCGATGATGAAGATGATAATGTTTGAAGATGTTATGTTTTAGTTTTACCAAACTAAAGAATGTTAATGTGGGTTGTTTGTTTTCATCACCCTATTAGGTCCTGTGGTGGGTTGGCGTCCCACCCTGGGTGTCCCCTGCCCTGTGCCCTATGTGTCCTGGGATGGTCTTAACAAGATGAAGCAGTATAGAAGATGACTGACTGACCCTATTAGGTTAGGATGGTAATGACCCACAGTCAGGTGAAATGTATAATATCGTTAACATCTAAAGTTGTGCAATTTCCTCTTGTAGTTTTCAGAGTTTAAATCATGAGGCGTATTTCCAAGTCCAGAGTTGTGCAATAACCTGTTAAAATTCAACTGAATCAGGAGTAACGAAAAAAAAAAAAACGAAAAATATACTGTATCGTTGTATCGTTGTGGTACCTATGTGGACCACCAGGTGGCAATGTAACTGTGGGGAATCAGCACAGTTAGTTATAATGATACTGCTTAAACACAACAAGATATTAACGGGAGGCGGTAGAGGCCAAGTAAAGTTATAATAATCTGTATGATTTTAGGCCACTGGCTCTGATACAATTAAAATTTCATCATCTAAAATGTTATGAAAGACAACCACCAGATGTTAGGTATTGGTAAGAAACTCTACATATGAAAATGAGTGAAAGCGTACACATTTATAGTGAGATAAAAAGTACAGCAAACGAAAATCTGACATCCAAAACGAGTCTGCACAGGTGATACACCTATGAGACAACTGGTATCTTTCAAGTTCAAATCTTTATTTCTCATGTACAAGGTGAACGATACAACCCTGCGTTGAAATTGTTGTGACAAGGCTCCAGTTAATATTACACACTCACAAATATATATTATCTATAATCTACATATTATAACATAATAAATGACAAAAAAAAATAAAATTACAAATAAAATTTTTCTAGTTACAGTATTTAAGTGAAAATGTCAATAAAACTATTAATAAAGTGAATGAATTAGTGAACATAGCCAAGGTCTAGTTTCCTACATACTGTGTAGTGTAATAAAGTCTTGAGTGACATTGCATTTATGGACTGTTCAGCATTCTGATGGGCTGTACATAGAATCTGTTCCTAAATCTGGTGGTCCATGAGTGGCACTGCAATAACATCTTTCAAATAGTAGTTTTTAAAACAGGCTGTGTGCCAATGTGAGCTGTCTGTAATGATTTAATGAGCTTTCCTGAGGCACTGTGTATGGTCAATCTCCAGTAAGGATGGAGGTTAGTATCTTGTGATGTGCTCTGCACCTTTATATTCCTCATTGACACTTGTGCCTACATGTGTTGATTTTTCAGGACTGCTAGCCTGGACCAGGGCTGTACATGAGGCCTCGGGCAGTAAACTCTCTACGGGCTGCCTGCCAATGTCAGTGGACTCTGTACTGCTTATGGACATCTGTCAGTCACCGCAAGGCCAGACACTTCACCAAAAAACTCCTGAAGCATAAAATTAACAGTACTTATGTAAAAGCCTTCTGAGAAAACATTATCAGCATTCTCAACAAACTACAATCATAATTACTATCATAAAAATTGATTTAAAAATGCCCTTATACAATAACACTGCATACACTATGTGTCAGGGGTTTTAGTTAAATGCCAAAGGAATAGGTTAACCATGGTTTGTGTTCAGTTTTCTGGATATTCTGGTGGAGCAAAAAACAAGACGTGATGGCATGACCTCATTTTGCTTATGCTGTGAAACTCAATTCTTTGCATTTCTACTAAATCAGACCTCCCCAGGGATGAGCAATGAAGTCTCCCTCGATTATTGCACTTGGGTTTCCAGACAGCTGCCTGAAACAGCCCTCTCTGGGAGTGTTTAAAGGCAAGAGGTCAAGAAAGACCGATAACACTTCCCTAGTGCCTGCTCACATATCCTTAAAGAAGCTCATCTTCACAACACAGAGTCAAGCCTAACTTAATCAGCACTTGAGGATTTTCTTCTTGTAAGCAGAAATTAACACTTCATTGCTTCTGTCTGCAGAAATTCAACACCAGGCTCCTGATCAGTGCTTACTGCCGTATAGGATGCAAATTTGATTATGTGAAGATCGGCTGGAATGAAATGTGATTAGCCTCATTAAGGTAAATTAGCTAATTTCCTGCTTAACCCAGAGAGGTGCAGTAATGGACATGTGGAAAACTAACTGATGAGGTAGATGGAGGAACATCTTGTTTCTTCGAGCTAACCATTACATCATAATTACTAGACTGTGCACACCTGCCACGGTCATCACTCTCCACTAGAGGGCGACGTGTGGCCGTCTGTTTAGGACTGAAGTGCATTCTTACTGTTCGGGTGTGTTTGCAGAGAACCTTTCTTCTTCAGTCTTAACCATCTTAACACTTATCCAGTCTTTATCGCTATTCAACCAGAGTGTATAGTCAGTGTAATGTATCAAAACGGCTACATAACAACCGATCTTAATTCAAGTTGAAATAAATATCACGCACACAATCTTGTAGGATATAGTACGTCATATTTTTCCTCAAGCAGGTACATTCACTCACAGGTGTTTACATAAATTGCCACTCAATTTACACATGATGACATTTTAACGGAAAAATCCCAGACTAACACAAAAAAAGCAGTCGGTTACAATGACAGTATTTGAAATGCCAGTGTTTGATGCAATACTTTTTTTGTGTAAAAACCGAACAAAAATAGAAACTGCCATAGGTCACACTATAACTACTGTATTCCCCTCGATGGATTGAAGCCAGTCTCGCTCAAATGTTTGTCAGCACCATATAGCCGTCAGTTTTAAGAAAACACAATTATATAAATTACGCCTTTTCACGCATATTTACGTCTTAATCCCTTCTCCATTTTTTGCGCACCACCGGTTTTGAGTGGCGCAACCGGTATAAACACAATTTTATTTAGTATGTACCACTGTCAATATTAATTAATATACTGTATAGCAAACTTCATGTTTTTCGTTTTAGGATTATTATTGTCAGAGCCCCGACCATGCCATCCACTTAAGTCTCGACTTCCCTGTAATTTCATTGTCGACCGGTGACTACAAATTCGAAACATCCGCGATACAGTGTAGCGACGTCCGTATCGAAACGAGCAAGTCACGTGTTGGCGCAGAATAAGACTTCATTACCCATACTGTTATACGCAACGTTTCAGTGCATGCGCTCCCGGTGAGTTACGTGACATCACCCCCCCCCTTTGCCACATCTAGGAAAACGAAAGTTTACAACCCCCACTAAACGTGAGAAATTAGCGCAATCTTGCCTCGGTCTACCGAGTGTTTTGTACTGAGCCATAACTGTATTCGGGGAATGTGTATATATTGCTTGGCCTTAAAAGGACTTTTTTTCTTAATCCAACCGGTCAGAAAGATCGCTCTAGACTGAATTCACTACTCATCATCCCGGCAGATATTTTAAACAAATTTTTTTTATTTACAATCATAATAAAAGACAACAATAAAAACGAATAAAATACAATACAACGTGAATAATAATGTAATACAGTTTGAAGGATTATAAGTATAAACCATATAATGCAATAAAACAGACATTTGGACAGCATTGTTTACAGTCCTTCACTATGCCATCTCGACCTTTAACGTTTTAAAAGAGCAGTGTGACTGTGCCTGAAAACAATAATAAATAGTTAAAAGTGACATTTTAAAGCCCCAAATGGCAAAAAACTGGCTCTAAAAAGGAAAGTGATCTAAACCATGGAGCACTAAAGGGCACGCCCCACAAAAACCTCCAGCACCCATGAGACATGCACACAACCAGAAGTGCTCCACTTACCTTTACAGGAGAAACAGTGTTACCCTAAGAGACTGCTGGGACCTAGAGCTGAAGGAGGCCCTTCCACCTCTCCTTCGCCATGTGAAAGCCCCACCGAGTGACATCCTGCTCCAGTTGGTGGTTAAGTACTTTGGCAACTGGAAGGCCAGAAGGGACATAGCTGGAGGTGTTACCCTCAAGAATAGTCCATTAAACATACTGGGGGGCTACTTTTTAGCAGGAGGTTCAGCACGAGTAAACCCGGAAAAACGTTTGGCCGTTGCCATATGTAAGATGGACCTGTGGAAGGCCAGGTCCCTGTCCTTCCTGGGTTAGGCATTAGCCTTTAAAGTAGATTTTTTAAAAATCTTTCTTTATCCCATCCACCAGAAAGACCTCTCCAGAGTGAATTCTGGGTCTTTATCTCTCCTCTGGGTATTCATCTCTCATTATCCCAGCAGAAATTTTAAGAACACAAAATTATTTACAATAATAATCTAAATACAATATATCTCTCTCTCTCTCTCTCTCTCTCTCTCTCTCTCTCTCACACACACACACAATAAATATCTCAAACACAAGAGAGTAGTGTATAGATAG
>JABJVR010002028.1:0-18106 GCA_025773905.1 Chitala chitala
CACACACACACACACACACACACACACACACACACACACACACACACACACACACACACACACACACAAAAAATAAATAAAATTGTATTTGCTCCTGATTTTCTATCAAACCGTCATGAGTTACATTTTGTCATGGGGACCGTCTCTGGGGACAAAACTGGGAGTGAGACATGTCCATGGCCTGGCGCGGTTCAGCATGGAAGTAGCCTGAAGTCGCCACCTAACACTGCGCTCAGCTGAGACACACGTGTGGCCCCGCCTCCCCGATGACCTTCAAATCCCCACCGCTTTTTCCGGGGGGGCCTCTCATCGCAGCCACATCCGTCACTCTGTACAGGAGGCATTACACATTTATTCATGCAGCTCCCAGCATGTCCAGACCCCCAATAAATATTCAACAGTTTCTCAATAAACTACATTTCCCTTAATGTCCACTGTGCAGTGGATCACATGACCGTTCACCTCACACACACACACAACCATTGGTGCCACTTAAACAGGACATTCCCCTCAAAGAGAAATCGGTTCCATTTATCCCGAGCACATAAAACGGTGCCCAAAGGTCAGGCCGAAAAAAGGCAGCCTTGACAACCGTGTGCACATGTAGCGCCAAAGCTGTCTCCTGCAACCGTGACCTTTATAGAGACTCATCCGGACCGTTTGCACCGCATGCACTTGTGCTCATTTCTTCCCCAAAACCCCTGCTCGCTTTTGCACACCTTTGTACGTGCATGTTTTATGTGCAAGCGAACGGACACTGGCGCGGCCTCGCGTCACATTTCTCCGAACACCTTGCATAGGCGCGATTCCTTACTGAGCCATTTTTCCATTGTAATAAATGAATTTTAAACCACTAAACTCATTTTGTAGCCCAACCACACAGTAAGAGAAGGTCATGACCTTCTGCCTGCCATGGTGAACGCACTAAACCCCACCGCCCCCCCACTAGGCATTCTCGTTGCTCCACCCCATTACGGAATCATAAGAGCATAAGAACTGCAGCTGTGCAAACAGCCCACAGATGACCTGGACACAGCCCGCCGTGGGGGGAGGGGTTGGGTGGGACACTGCAGCATCCCAAAGGGGTCCTCTGCCAACCATTAGCCTGCAATGCAAAAAAAGCTGTCATTGCCCTAACATACATGCATAAATAAATATTTTAAATTCACTTCTATCTCTTGGTCGCTTGTTACAGCCACGTTGTTCTGGTAGTGGGGGTTGGGAAGGGGGGCAAATTTTCCTCTCCTTGCCGTACTGAACTGGCCCTTCCCATTCCTTCTCCCATCTTCTTGGTGATGCTCCAATGAATGAGAGCAGCAGCAGCTCTGGCTGTGCTGGACAGGCCCTGACCACAGGTGTAGGCGTGTGCACGTGTGCGCCCGTGCGTGTTAAGAGCAGCCTTCATAAAAAACACAAAGACGGGATTCAAGAACGAACACAGGTGAGGCGACGTTACGTCGAGGACCCAGCCCGCTGTGAGGCCTCACACATCTAATGGAAGCGCGCTAACACAGCACACCAGCGCAAGGGGGCGCTTGAGAAACACAGCACCCAGCCTGTTCCACACCGCGACCCTCAGCATCCCTTAGTCCTACCGCTGCCGGTGCTCAAAACTCACTCACAGTACAGGAGGTCCAGCCAAACCACGACACTGAACTTGGATTTGTTCAGAGCTCATCACTTGGAGAACTCTGCAAAACAGCGACTGCCTCAGATCACCAATTTTTCTTCAGAAAGCAGGAGCACGTTCAGACAGCCGTCTGAAGGAGACTCTCCCTCCACGCAGCACTCCACCATCTCCCTCTGACACTTGTGCACATCGGCGAGCGGCTTGGCGTTAAACACATTTCAAAACAACGGGAGCAATAGCAGACAAAGGGGGGAAGGGGGAAAAAAAAAAATCAGCAGAGAAAAAAGGGGCATTGTGGTCTTAGCAGTGATACGCTCTGACCATTCAAGAGCAAGAGATGGTCACTTACAGGCTGGAACGGTGCAGAATAACTAAAGCAAGCACACTCACTCCCACTCCAGGCCTGGGAGGAAACCAAGACTTTACTTGTGGTCAAAGCCACGCATTTTAAAACACCCCCCACTTCCCTGGGATGATTTGGGTAACAGGTCTGGTGTTAGTCTTAGCTGGCTGATGAACACCGTCCAGGAGCCTCAACGCCATACATTCCGCAGCTGCCCACTCTGAGGCCGTGTGCATACTGGGAAATTCTTCCCACGACCAGCCCCAACGGAGGGCTTCATATACACGTAGTAAGCAGGGGTGTGCGAATGAAAGATGACAGAGATGTCTCTGATAGGACGGGAAAGGTCAACAAAAAAAGCAAAATGACTTCACTCATCCCACCCCTCTTTTGTTAAATCCTGTTTGGTTTTGTGGCCAATTATACACCAGCTCCAAGAACAGGGATACCTTTAGGCCACATGTAGGTAATCTTATTTCCCTTTCTGCCAGTAAGTGCCTGCTGTCACAACAGGGGACAAGCAAGCATGCTCAAAACACTGGGACTAACGACAACTACACTTGAAAAAAAGATGAAAAAGACAAAATATAGGCTAATGTGAAATTTGACGGTCCTTCAACAATTTTAGCGTTGACCCTATAAAGTGGCAAACTCAAAATTAGCGACACTGTCATGGCAATTTGGAAACAGGGTGACCCACCTAGGTTTTGACTTGCCATAAACACAGACGACAATTAACATGCCCATCCAAACCACAATGACCAAAATAACATACAGTACACTTTGCTGAAGACACACAGTCAGCATATACACACGCAAGGCCGACGGCTACCTTACTAAACTATCAGCGCATTAAACTGGAGAGATACACAAACGCATTGGCAAAGACATTTAGATGTATGCAAATAGTTAATACAGCCAAAAGAAAATGTCTGCTAAGCAACTCCATAGTAAAGCAGTAATGGGTTTTCAATACGAAGGTCCAAAAGGTTCAGACTTTGACATAATCCTGTGGTGCAGGTTAAACAGCTGCATGTTCAAGTAGGCATTAACTCTGCATTACGCTCGAGATCAGGACTAATCGTGCCCTGGCCCTTAAAAATAAAAATTCCCTTCCTGCAAAAAGCACAGCTTCCACTTCTCAAAAACAGTAAATCCCAGTAATGCTCTGTTCACAATGGAAATGAATAGTCAACCAAACGCAGACAACCACCTGATATAAAAAGTGTTATTTTTACTGTTTTAAACAGCCCAAATGGCAGAGAGAATTCAGCACAGCAGCTAACCCCAGATAAACTACCACTGCAATATGCATTTTCACCATGCAAAAAACCACTGTAGTCAGTGAAAATGTGCAGTATAATGGAGTATCATGAACCAGATGCTGTTATCAGTTAACAAATGTCAGCTTCTTTCAAAGCGGCCAAGGCATCACATACGGTTGGTATCCTTTACCAACCATGACTTTTACATAAATGGAAGGAATCTGGGAGATTCTGGAAGACAAGCAACCTGTGTTGCACCTTAAAAACATCTCCACATTTCTAACTGTGGGAACTGAACCATGTATGGCTGTAGTATGTCATGGCGTTACACCTTGGCACAGTAACACAAACACGCAACGTTGTGAAACGGGTTTAAACGTTTAAGCGTACAACCTCCGCCCCATTCCCGGCCCCCTTAGTAACAGACAGAACCTGACCCAGGGGACGGGTTGAACAAGGTGGACCGACGCCACTGCCCAGCTGTGAATCCCACACCCTCTGGTGCCAACTCATACTGGGGTAGGAGTTCAAGCTCACATAAAAACCAGGGACAGATGTACAAAATGGGAAGGGTGGTGCAACTGCTTCTGTGGGAAAGAGGGCACTCAAAATTCCACCCCCCACCCCATTCCTTCCTGAACCAATACAATCTGAGTGCAAATATTAAATATTCTTACCATGGAAATAAAAGCAGCAAGACTTGCCAAGGACAGACAGGAGTCAAACTATTGTTATGGCTTGAGCATAAGCTGTGCTGAATGAGATGTTAGAGCTCTGGGTAATGCCTTACACACAAAGAAAGAACTGGTAGACCACCACATTCCGTGATTGGTCAAACAATCCCCTCCCACTCAATGACAACACTGGCCAACAACACCGGTCCACAGGTCCATTCAAGCAGCTCAGCTGCCTGTGTAGAACTTGTGCTTAAAACAGCGTACAGCCCTGTCCAAGGGGGGCCAAACAGACAAAGGCAGGAAGGCAGTCAACAGAGTGATGTTACTGAGAAGAATTACACTCACCTAAACCTGGAATCAAATTTGTACCAGTAACCTTTCAAGCAAAACTAATGTTCACCCGGTACATGAAAACGGACATTGAAGTTCAGGTAAGAGGATAATCTTCGCCAGAAGAATTAAATGGGTAATCCATGTGGGCTGAGCTTCTGGCAACTGGCAGTGAATGTAATTTACAACCCCTCTCGTCCCAGAGCAGGCTGGGGGTTAGGGGAGGGGGGGTTGTAGTAACAGAGACTGCATTGAAGGCCAGCAGAGACTTTGGCCTGCTTAAAGCCTCACTCTTCAAGACATAAGGCTGCTCACACTCTGACCCGTGTCACCAGTGTCCCCCAGAGCAGAGCTACTCAGCCCTGCTCCCAGCACACCGTGCTGATTTTCATGCTCTCTTTATACTTCTAACACCACCCACCACTTAAAAGGAGGGTTAAAGCAATTCAATTAGTATGAAGGCAATTAACTGTGGGGGAAAAAGAAAGGAAAAAAAATGGCCTGACATCTCTGGAAGATGCGCTGTAGTCTGGCAGAACCAGGGCAAATAATCCCAAAGCCAGAACATGGTGAGTCTTGGTGCCGACAAGACTGATGCTGGGCCACACGCAAATCCAGGACCTCAGTCCAGGAAGCACAGCGAGCAGAACCAGTGGAGACGACCAGGGCAACGGATGCGCCGAAGATCAGTGGCCGTGGCAACTGCACACGGAGCGCTGTTCACTGCATCACTAAAACGTGCAGACCGCAGCTCACCAGCCTTCATTTTTTTCCCCATTATAACACCCAGCTTTACACAAACATTTGGCGCAACACGCCCAGTTCTGGCCCATGCTGGGTACAGTACGGTGGTGAATAGAACGTTACAATAATGTTTCCCCAATGCTGATGAATCAAAATGCTTTTCAACCAAGACTAAAAATGCACAAGGTTACCTCTATAAGATGGGTGTGTCACCATTATTTCACAAACACCAGAGGCATTAGGGGGATGGGCAATTTTCAGTTTTACTATATCAGCCTATATATGAAGGAGAGCCTTATGATCTTCACGAGCGAAACCATACACATGGAGCACAATGAATAAAGACCATCCGCAGACCTCAGACAGGAATGGAAACAGGCCGGAGGTCGCTCACACGCACCTGCCCGACGGCGCCGCGCTTACACGTGGCTGCCCGACGGCGCCATGTCAATGCAGAAGGCAGCAGAACCACCTGAAGCTAGACATCCATATCCAGTTATAAAGGTTCACTTCAATGGCATCAAGAATCTGAGTCACGGACCTTGCTGACAGATAATTTCATTGCAGGCAGTTCAGTACCTATAAACACTATGGCTCCCTCAGAAACAGCTGGACGGTTATGTGTGGAGAAGAAGGCAGCATGTTACAGCAAGTACCTACATTCCCGGCCTGAACAATTCAGGTGATGGTGGCATGCCTGAGTTGTCAAGGGGAGGAGTAAACCTCAGGTAGAAAGGTAAGCCCTAGGTATCCCACCATACGTGTGCTGACATTCTGGTAACCGAGGAGGCAACAGCCAGGGTTTACAAACAAATGCTTCTAAAGTTAATGTGCTTCATCAACAATCTTGTTAACTACAACAGACACCCTTCACAAATACACACAAAAAAAAAAAAAATTTATTGCCATAGAAATGAATCAAAACAGATGAATCTGAAAACATGGATGAAACTGATGACTGGTTACAAACATTCAATCACCCAATCAGTTTTAATTACCCATCTCATATACTTCATCTTTTGGAGACATGCCCTCAAGGCCCATGGGTTACCACTGCTGTACTGTTGTGCGTGTAATGGACAAACGCGCTTCATCACGATGAAGCTCGTGTCATTTAAGGCTCTGCTCTGAATCGCAAGAAGCCACTGATCCATGTGGGTTTCAGGCACTTGGCACAAATGTTCATCAACAGCAGCTGTTTCATATACTGCTAAGTAAGGACTCACCTCCCTTTTATCACTGATAGGTAAAAAGAGCCCTGCCACCAATTATGCGTTCTTCTTCCTGTTCATCATCGTCATCTTCATTATCCAGCAACACAACATATCTCATCTTCCCATCTCACCACAGGAAACGGTTGCTAAGCCAACTGTCATGACAGCAGATATTAGCAGCCTAACTACCCCCTTCGGTTCAAGTTGTGAAAAACAGAATATAAAACAAGAAACACATTCACAGATGGTTAAGAAAGCTTAGCCGGCTAAGACAATCACAGGCTCACTGTTAAAAACATACTCATACGTTAGCATATAATTAAAACTAAACAGGTAGAATTTTTTTTAATTATTTTATTTTTATGAAGTGCGGGTGTCTTTGTGCTGGGACAGAGGTGAAGGGACAGCCAACTTAAAAATTCAAACACACTGCCAGGACACAATAAAATGGTCTTGCTTGTTTTTGTTCAAGAAAACCAACATCTCTAAACTTTTTCAGTGTGTCTATGGGTTTTCCCAAACTGACAGAGGTTTAACCAATGCTCCTTAAGGCAGATTACCATAGTGGTAATAATACAAAAACCACACAGCAAACACAGCAGACAGGACTGCAGCCCCTCCCTTAAGTCAAAGTCATGTGCTTCACAAAAATATTCCAAAGCGCCTTTACCGTGTGAATGCGGGAACATCATTCCACTCCAGTAGGCAGGTGCCCCAGGTTGGACATCACCCCCCCAACACCCGGCCTCCTGAAACAAGCCCTGTGCCACCTTCAGACATGGTACAACTGGATACTGATTAGTGAATGAATGAGCTGCTGAATTTTGCATCTTCATTTCAGAAATGGCTGAACTTCCCTGAATCTCAATACCAGCACCTTTGCCAAAACTCTTGCACTCACGCCAGACTCCAGTATCAGGCAGCAGGCCGGCAGCACCAGCGGAAGCAGAGGCTGATGACTTTATCGTGTGTAAACACAGTGTTACATAACGCATCCTGTCTGAGGCAAAACGCTACATTATGCCACTCTACTGACGTCTGGACAACTGACCGCTGGTTCTCACAGGTCGTGCTCGAACACAATTGCCCGCTGTAACCAATCTGACTGGGGGGGCGGAGATAAACCCCTTCTGAAAGGACAGGATTTGAAATCATTGGTGCTAAGCTTCCTGACACACTCAGACCGCATCTTCTCAGCAAAAGCATGAATCAGTCACACACTCCAAAGGTATGCCAGTGGCCTTGCCCGTAAAGAGGCATGTTCACTATTCGCCAACTTGTCACCACAGTCTTACCTTTTGCCATTCATGGAGTAGGCTTATAACCTTGAAATAACTTCAAAATCAGTGTTCCTATAAATAAAACAAACATTATACTATTTGGCCTGTTTTCAAGTTCTCTTACTGGAGAAATCCAGAAAAAGGCAAACACTAGTTTGTTTTAATCAATTCATTGTTGTCAGCCGTGTTTCTGTACATTCTTTCTATGCAAACTGACAGCGCTGATTTATTACGCATTCATCTCTGACACAAGCACTTTGTAATATGCTTAGCGATTTTCTCCTGAAAGCCACAGCATACGGTCTCGTCCCACAAAGTGGGCGTGATAGTTCTGATGGATAATCTTTTAATCTCACCCGAGAGGACACGAAATGCGTGGCCCGGTGCTATTTGATTAGAGCTGGCAGCGATGCCATCAGCACGGCCAAAAGGGGGCATGTCGAGGCGCACAAGGAGCCAGCAACCCGTTTAGCTCTGCACACGACTGCTCTTAAACAACAGCTCCTTTGTACGCCATGAAGAAACACCAGCTCAAGAGATGACCAGCTCTACCGAGCGCCTTCCTCCTCCTCCTCCTCCTCCTCAAGCCACACCAACCCACTATCGTCCCGACGCCCCCGTCTCACCGCAGGAAGCTGTTGCCAAGCCAACTGTTGCGAGAGCAGATTCTAGCAGCCGCACGACCCCCTTGAGTGCACATTGTGGGGGGGGGGAGAGAAAAATGACAACACAAAAACCGATTTGTAGACCGAGCAGGAAACGGGTTTCCTGAATGGGCTTGTTTAACAACGGCTGCCTCACAGATATTAAAAATGTGGAAAAGATGCATTTGAGAGACCAGCTTCACTAATGGCACCAACGAACACGTCCGAGGCACAACATACAGCTGTGGTAACGAGGCGTGCTTCCGCTGACCCAGTCCCCTACCGCCAGTCTCAATCATTAATTCTTAAGCACAGGGGCCATCAGAGCAACCGCTTCATTCATGTTTTTCTCTGCCCACAAATCGGCCCCCCGCTCCCTCCCCTCTCCTGCATACTGAGGCTGTTCTCTCCGCTGGTACGTGCATACGTTCAGCCGGCTGCCTGCCCACTACTCTGCACCAACGTCTGCATCTGATCCAGCCCAACCCCACCATCTTCCCCCTCCCTTTTTTCATTGATAGGTAAAAGAAGCCAAAGCTAAAAGGAGCGTTACCGTACTTGCTTCAGCCGGCGCAAAACTCGCTCTTCTCTCAAAGCGAAAAGGAAGCGTCTCATTTGATCCCTCTTTTAATAATTTTTAAATTTATTATTATTATTTTTTTTAAACCTATGCAGTCCAACAGTGCATGTAACAGATATTACCCTTAACACACGTGACCCATCCTCTAAAACACCCCAACCGTGAGGCAAAAGCAAGCATAATAATAATAATAATAATAATAATAATAATAATAATAATAATAATAATAATAATAAGACATGGAAATGGAGCGAAGTTGCTGTTCTGTGAAGTCCTATCCTCAATGCTGACAAACACAAGGCAGGATCTTGAAGAACACTACGTCATGGGGACTGAATTAGAGACGAACGTATGACCGGACAGACCGGCGGCTTCGGTGTTGTGAGAATTACGGAAAGGAAACTGAAATGAGACGACAAAGCAGATCACCAAAACTGTAAACACAGCATTTTAGGCTGTGCATTTCGACAGCTGCACAGCACACAAAATGCATTCACCTTCACTGACGGCCAGTTACCCACATAAATGGAGAATCGCATTCGAATGACGGCAATAAAATCGATGTAAAAATAATGAACCCTCAACATGACTGTCAAGCCTGCAAGAAGCACAATTTGCAACACCCAAAAAGTGTACACATAAGCAGACGGAGACATTACAGCAATCGTAAATCTGCAGTACCATCACTACCTGTGTCACACCTGGATGTGTCGACCCTAAGGGGAATACACCACCTCTCTTCTACTGAACATGGTTACTCATGCTCTGGAAACATATAAAGTAATCCAGCATGATGTAGCACTCATCTTTTTAAGGAACTGCAATACAATTCTGAGAAGGGAACTTTACCACTAATCTGGACCTGCTTTATTAGACTTGCAGTGCTTTCCACCGTTACAGAAGGCTCTAAAATTATACATGACTAAATTAGACAACAGAGAATGCTCAGATAATATTTATAAGAGCGCTTTTTAGAAACATTCCCCATCCAAACCGAGACCTAACTAGTACAGTACACCACTTCAAGGGTACAAAAAATTAGTTAGTGAACAATTACCACACTTCTAATACGTTTAATGTCATTATTGTCGCGTAACACATCAAAGGATGTTTGTCTGTTATCGCTATCAGTACTTTAATCGCCCCCGTCCGGTTACATAACCGGACCTAGAACTGTGGCACTCGGGGCGAGGCACGCGAAGGCGGGTTCGGAACCCGAGTCTCACGCGCCAGCGAACACAACATCAAAGGAGCGTCGGAAAAAGCGGCATAAGCGGATTTCTCACTCCGCCTCTCCAACACCCACGTCGCAAAAGTGTAATGAATAACAGGACCAGGACACTTTATAGGCATGGCGTTCCGCCAGGATTGAACATCCTTCTAACAAAGTTGTCTCTGCGCTAACCTTAACGCCAATGTAACAATGAGAAATACGTCGAAACTTTTCTGAACCGTAAAAGCAAAATCTTCCCCACTTCCTTCAGACTGAGGAAGCCTTTGGTAAAAGGTGAAACGTTTCTGCAAAACGAGAAAGTCGCCCAGTTGACATGACTTAACTTCCAGATAATCTCACCTGGATGACTGAGAATCTTCTTTCTTTCAAACACAATGCAGTTAAACATATACAGCCTACGTGTTATATTAGTCTCACCCTACCGCGCACTAATCGTAAATGTTATGGGACATTGGTGATTCAACTAAATTTTACAAGGAAATGTCTGATCGAATTAAACATTGAAGTATTTACCAAAGTTGTCGTCTTTGTATGCAATACCTTTATACTTTATAGCGAAAGGTTTGAGTGTTGTTTGTTATAGATTACATAGACCGTAATTCGAAAATTACAATATCTAAACCGACATTAACAGCAACGGCGTTTTCCGTGTTATTTAGATATTCGGGATTTCACGTTGTGTTGAAAGTTGTCATAAGACAGAACTTCTGCCACACATGCAATGAGTTCAAAGCACCGCGTTTCGCCGGTGTTGATAAGGACTGGTGATTATGCCTCTTTGTTACTGATTAAGTCAGCTGCACACAACAGTAATTTGCAGCTATCAGAAATATTTTCAGTTCTTACTCATACATGAATTATTGACCTACACACAATCGCGCTCTGCTATTTTCAGACGTATGTAATGAGCGGCAATGCTCTGTATTCATGTTGTAATCCTGCTTCGAGAGACATGATACTGAACGTGTTTCTCATGACAGGATCTTGCAAAAGGACTAGGCCTCATGAATGGGTCACATGAAGATGCAACCAGCCCCACACGAAGAGGGATGACTTACTTCACTTCGTCTGTGGTTTAATTCTATTTACAAGATGTCTGACAAAAAAATAAATAAATCAAGACCCAGAGACCATCCCTCAGCATGTACAAGATGGAAACGCACTGCCAGGCTAAAATACATCATTAATCCACTTTTGTGCTGTGTCACTTCTAGCAGAAGATACCCCCTCCCTCTGTGGGGAAAAAAGCAAGCCTCACAGGGTATGCCAGACACACCGTGCCCGTATCATGCTCTCCACACATATGGACCTACTCCCTCTCATGCCTCTAGACACCTACGTCTACCACTGTAGGGGTCCTGGTGTCAGTCACACACTGGCCAAAGATTACATTAGAAGTCAGCAAAACAACTCAAACCACCTGCACACACATCAGGCCCTCATACTCTTCACCATATTTTATTTCCTTCCGTTTCGTGCAAACGGGCATCGGCTCAGACGCGTGTGCAAGCCAAAATAGCATCTTATAAGCGCACTTGGTTACATTTAAGATGACATTTATGAAAGTGCAGCCAAACCGAAAGTGGTCCTCTTTCCTCTTCCACCAATCAAAGTTGAGTTTCAGTGTCAGATATCTAAATACAGTGCTAGAGTAAATATATAACCACAAATTTCACATTAAGTAGTGCGTTCCACTCACAAACCTACAGTGCATGCTTTAAACACTGATGCGTGGGAAGGTCTTATTAGGTCTTGATGTAGTTCAACTCGGGAAAACTGGAGTAACCATTGAACCATACACAGCAATTTTGTTTGAAGTAATGTCATGTTTGCAGACCCAGGTGATCTCATACAATAAATACATGGCATTCCTGAATATTAATAAATCATGTAATTCCAAATGAAACACGCCAAGCTTCACTGGAGTTACGAGCTACTTAACAGTTTACAAAGCCAAATGACAAAAGACGCATGTACCTTAAAAATCACACCAAATCTCATGATTTATGTAACTGTTCTAATAATGCGTATAAATTCAGTTCCAGGCCAGCATTATTTCCTCAATTACTAATATCTTGGGTTTACAACATTAAACAAAATTAAGATATGTCAACTTGTCAACTAGCTAAATAAATTCAGATGCATTAAAACCCGTAAAACTATAATACCCGTTTTATGAACCTACCTGCAAACATACAAGGTCGTAATTTCACGCACGTTCTAAGAACCCGTACATACATCAGCAAATACACAAGAAGCTACTGCTAAACTAACCGTGTTTGTGCCTTATAAAATTACGTGTTTTAACAATTAATGGAGATACAATATCCATAACACTCAGCATGCTTTCTTTTACATGAAACCCGGCAAAATTTACAAGTAAACGTAACATCATATTTCTCAAAAAAGAAAAAAAAATGAAAATCAAACGGACGATGAACACAATTTTCAATTGAGTGGCTTACCTACATAAACAGATCGGGGGGGGGGTCCAATATTTGTACAGGGAAGGTAAAACAAAAAAGGGGGGTTAATTATAACCCCAGTTCAATTCATCCTCTGTAGATCCACCAAGCCCACACCATCACCATTCAGAGCCTACAGTCACTCACTGCGGGGCCTCCAAGCTCCTAACTCTCAGCGATGAAGAGTAATCCACACACACGCACGCACGCACAGGAGGCGAAAACACAGCTACAGCCTGCACCCAAGCATTTTACACCATGCGTGCGACGTGCATAATGTCATATAGCTAACAGTATCGCTGGTAAACCAGACTGGAGCGGATGAAAAACCACAGAACCACGTTTTTGCCTCTTTTAACTGCAGTATCTTCGCAGACTAATCCTACTGAGTTTTTCGACTGGATCCGCCGTCACTTTTCTTGCTGCTGTAGCAGCAGATGCAACAGCATTGCAACGTAACATGGCGCAAGCACCGCACCGCCGCCAGCCCACGGGGGCGGAGTCGTCCCTGGGAAGGCGTGGCATTAATGTCCTGGCTAATATCGCCCAAAGACAGGTCTTAAACCGCGTGCGATGCACGAACGCGTGTATAAGCGATCGGATACGCTCCGCTTTGCACCCACTTCACTTTGCATATACATTTTGTCTATATAAAAGTTCCAGAGGAATTTTTTTTTGTGTGTGAATGTTAGCCGTGGCTTGTATTAACATGCCACTCTTCCAAGATGTGCAATGCAGGCTTCAGAGCAATGGGAGATTTGAAATTTCTGAAAGGACATCTGGCATGGCATATAAAATACAGCCTGAGATTTTAGGTCAGTGAAATGTATCAGGAGGTCAAAGAGCATCTGTAAGAATAATTATCGTTTCTTAAAACTAAACGACGACAGGAAGACTTTAGACGTCTTTAGACGTCGATTGCCCTTTTCTTACAAATGATCATAATTGTTGTGCGGCGAGTTACGAAAATCTGTGCTTCACGATACGAAATTCAGGACTAAATGCTGGATACATTTTGATTTGCTGCTAGTATTATTTACGATCTGTATTCTCATATTTAAATCATATTTCAATTATTACATAGAATGTTATTAATAACTAGATCATCCAAACATTCAGGAACAAGAAACAGCAAGAGTTAACATCGTTGTTCTATGACATGCACGTGACAAATAGCCGAATAGTTGTAAAAGTGTGGTGAAGTCATCAGTTTAAAAATCCTCTGAAAACGAAACCTTTGACTTTCGACTATCATCACTGGTACCGTGTAGAGACAGCGACACCATGTGGACTAATTAACATCATTCACCGAGCCTCATCAGAAGCTATTTTTGTTGGCACTGATGAAAACGCATTATTTACGTTTAAAAATAGTTTTTCAGTCATAGTAATGAGAACTTAAAGACGTAACACATAAGTGAATTAAGATGTTTTAAAATTGATTTTAAGACAGTGTGGGCAAGGGCTCCACCCTCCCTAGGAAACCTTGGCCACTCATTGAAATGAGAGAAATTGAGGCAATAAAATAAATATCATGTAATGATACGCCAATAGGAACGATGGTCAAATTAAAAAGTGAATAAACTGTTAATTTTTTTTTTCACAAAGACGTTAAAATAGGCTACTGCATAGATGATACACTGATTTGCCGTTTGCATTTGTAAATGTCAAGCGCTAGTCTCCACCCAGTACGTTGGTGCTCTGTTCAACGAAGCACTATAGATGTTTTAGTTCGCAACCATGACTGGTTAACACTAACGCAGTTTATAATTTTGCGTTGCTTGCAATTTCAAATGTTTATGCTCTAGTTAGAACAAAGTGGAAAGCTTTTATGAAAATGTCTTTATGTCACATCACTGACAGTCAGGTGTTCTTATCAACCAACGATGTGTCTACGCAAAATACGTTTGGAGAGACAAAAGACGACCTGTGGAACCGGAGAACGAAATTAATAAATATAAATATTTTATATGAGAGAAGAAAACAACCCCCCCCCCCATGCCGATGACCATACCACAACTAATACTAGGAAAGGTTAATGAAATTGTGTTTCTTATATTTATTTGTGGGGGCACGGTGTCTCTCACCTATAGGGCTGGGGGGCTCAAACCTCCCTTGGTCAGTGTCCATGCAGTTTGCATGTTCTCTCCACGCTTCGTCGGTTTCCTTTTTTTTCTAAGAACGTTAATATTGTCATTAATTACACAAGTCTAGACTATTGTTTTTTAATCACATAAATCTCAAAATTGGACTGCACAGGAAGATTCCTAATTCAGAATTCATATACAGTATCCGCATTACAGGATATTTTTATATGTATTTATCTTATATTCCACAAGGGGTCGCTTTAGATGAGTATGAATGAAAGGTCCTACAGTTACATATACACTACTTCAACCGAGTCGGTGCATATACATCTGAATGATAAAAGGGTATATTTTCAAAAATTTTAAAGTCATTATACATATAGCCCAAAGTTTGTATAGAGATTAACCATTTGATGTGTGTGTAGTATTTATCTGTCCAATATCCCCGCCCTTTAAACAACGACCTGTTTATGAATCGGTAACCCTTCGGGTGTAAATATCCTGGAATAATACTTTTGTTAAATAAATGAACGTAAATTAACTTAAATCAAATGAAATATTAACGCAAAGTGAAAAAACAGCATAAAAGAAATCCGACATTTGTGTTTCCTTTAAAAGAGTACTGAAATCTAATGTTGAGAGGACGCTTGACGGAACAAAGAATCGACCTGTCGTATTCCTCATTAACGCCATACAGACACCTTCCGCTGTATCCAAATAGTGTCACGCCTAAGGGATGGTATGGAATGCATGACTCAGCGCGTGCCTTCATCACTGTAGGACAGACAGCCCACCCATTCCAAATGACAGATCCGACCCAACACCCACCGACAATCAACATAACCATAAAGACGTCACCATGTACAGGTCCATTTATGGTGTTAATTAAGATTGTCTCAAACCAGCGAGACATCAGTGTTTCAGAATATCCGTTTGTGCTTTTATAACCAATATCATCTTTTATCGTAAATGTTAAACTTATATTTATAGCGGCGTCTATATTATGCTCCCGTTAAACACACGTATAGACCCTTAATACCAATTAACTTTTTGTTTATGTACATTTCATACGTTTTCATGCGGTTATATTCTGCGCCTTTGTTAGTGTATCGCGTCCTTAATATCGACTCCAGATAACCGGTTCAAGATCGTAATTTGGAAAGCAGTCGATAAATAGAGCATAAATTTTGAGTAGACTGCTTTTACTAAGGATTCCCGAACTTTCGGGATACGTTTGGGCTTCTCTTCGCTCATTATATAATTTCCTAATTTGACCTCAGTGGAATGTGTACCTTACGGGCAGACCGTGCATCCAGAAATGAGGACATGCGCGTACAGATATGACTTCGACTCAGACTGCGTCACTGCTACAATATAAAGTTGAATGAAACCAGAATCATGGAGGCAAACGTCGTCCGCAGGATGTTACACAATTGTGCTCTCAGAATAGAACATTCCGATCCACATCCCTAAATTATGAAAGGCTTACTGAAGTTTGAAAACACATATATGTAGGATATATCAATTTGATTATATTAAGGGCACTCAAACCTTTGAGTCACACTTTATGCTACAAAAGTGTTGTGTAAGGGAGAATATGGAAACGTTGTGATGCTTATTTGGGCAAAGTTTTTGTTGTTTAAGTAGGTTTTTAACATAGACAAATATTTAAAAACAAATTAAAATGTTGATAGTCTAACTGCCAACAGTAGAAGAGTGTGATAAAGAGCAAAACCCTCAGTGAACACAAGAACAAAAAAAAAAAAAAAAACAGCAAGGAGCAAAGGGACCAGAGACACCAATCTACTTCCAGAAAACTGTCAACTCTGCAAGACCCTCTAACATAAAAAATCTGTGGGTGACAACAATAACCCTGTTGATAATTTAAAATAAATAAGGCAGAGCATCAACTAAGGTTAATGTAACTGCTCCCAATACAGCCTTGATATCAAAGGTGACTATTACGTAATTTATAATTTTAAACATTTTGACGAACTGTATAGAACCCAGGTATATTTCACATTTTACTATTTGCCTGTTTTGTTAATTCTATAAATACACATATTGGACGTTTATCCTATTACTGTACATAATCTACAGTATGTGGGGCAGACTCAGCAGGTGGTATTACTGGATCATACCTCTGGTCTGATGTCTTTGTTGAACTATAAATAAAACCAGTTAGGCTCAAAGGAAGACAATTTATTTAGTGTTTAGAAGTGCATTTTCTGTTTCAATTTGGTACATTTTATATAAGAACTATTATAAAGAAATTGTCAGTCATCTTCTAAACTACTTCATCAAATTAAGGGTCACGGGGAAGCCTGGAGCCCATAGGGCAGGGCACCAACCCAGCACAGGGCACACACACTAAGGGCAATTGGTGGACACACCAATGGGAGGAAACTGGAGAACCCAGAGAAAACCCACCAACCACAGGGAGAACATGCAAACTCTATGCTCACAGACCCAAGGCAGGAATTGAACCCCAAGCCTGGAGGTTCAAGGCTATAGTGCTAACCACTGTGCCGCCATAAAGAAAATTTTCTTTGCAAACTGTCTGAAATCTAACAAATCTAAGCTTGTGTAATAGTTTTAAAATATTCATTATATGACTAAATACTAAAAGCATAGGTATATTGCAGCTGATAAGATTGATCAAGAATCCTACGCATGGCAATATGTTAAAGAGCTATGTGTTAGTTTCCTTCTTCGGTGGACATCTGTTTAAAAAAAATATTATATTTTCTGTTACAACATAAAGTACTCCTCTTCAGGCATGGTTTAGCAAAAAGCCTAATTTATATCCTACAATTAATGTCTTTTGTATCTACATTTACCATTAAGACATTTTTGAAATTGTCATTGAATCAAACTGATATTACAAAAGGTTCTCTTATTAAGAACATTTGGAAACAATAAATCAGTGTGCTCAGCTACAAATAAAAAAAAAAACCCAAGAGATTTTCCTCAATTCCAGGTTTCCATGGTTACAAAAAGAGCTGTTATGAAGGAACTCAAATCACAGTAAGCTCAAGTCTGTATTTGTGACCCGGCCCTTTCACCTCTATGCTTTAAAACAAAATTATTCGGCAGGCCTGCTGTTCTCAAGTGCAGGTGTTGATCTGGACAGACTCTCCAGTGCTCTTTGAATTATATTTAAATACAGCCTTTTCAGTGCAGCCACAGAAAAAGCATAATATACGATAAACAGGGTTGTCTGACGTCAGCTGGAAAGCCAGTCTCCAACAAATCCTTGTCGTAGTGGCAAGGACTGATGAGGATGGATGTGGGGGCAGGAGGTTGAGTATTTAAGCGCCCCTCGTAGTGTGACAAATTAAGACGTGACAATGACAACCAGGCACCACAGCTGTTAATGTACTCCCCTTTCTAAGGACTTATTGACGTCACTGATCGCACAAACATGACACCAGCATGGAGGGATAATTTCACCTGGAACTGACAAAAGCATTGCATAAGTGTAGCTAGCTGTAATGAGCTCATCTATCAAGGGTAAGAAAGCAGGGGTGAGAAGGGTGTGTGTGTGTGTGTGTGTGTGTGTGTGTGTGTGTGTATGGGGGGTGCGTTACCACCTGAGATTAATGACATTGCA